>BDUI01023071.1:0-13888 GCA_002335545.1 Apodemus speciosus
CTCTCTACACCCCCTTTTCTATTCCCAAACCCATCATGTCCTGTGGGTAACTTCTGAGCTCTGCCTAGTTCTCCATTCTCCTTCATGAATAACTTATTTTAATTGGTAAGTTCACCTGGAGGCTACATCRCCCAGATAATAGMATATACATCAGTGAAGGCAGTTTTCCTGTGGAAGCTTTTGGCTGACCTAACATTTTACAAGGCATAGTTCCACCTGATTTCTGGGTCAGATCATTCCTTCTTATTGTACAAGCACTTTCTACTTTTGCTATAGCTAAAACTGTCAAGATAAGTATTCCACAGCTATTTTATCAAAATCGAGATRAATGSGTATCTTTACTTAAGAGATAACAGCATGTGTTACAGAATATACCTGTGTATCCAAGTTAATGACCTTTTTAGCTAGTAATTCTAGAGGTCAGAGTCCTTTTTTTAGTATGATTTACACAGTAAGAAGTCTTGATTTGCTGCTTCTGTGTAAAACTATTTGGCTGGCAGATGAAATCACCAGCTATGAGAAGTGAAAGCTATATTTTGAATACTGACCATTTGCCCAGTAACAATGGCCACACTCCGTAGATATGCAGTCATAGTCCTTTTCATCAAGGGCTGATAAGCTCAATTTAAACATTATTAATAAATTAAAATAACCACTGAGAGTTTCATTTTTGCTTTACTTCCATGATTTTATCTTTAGTCCATAAAGTCCTATGATTTATTTAATCAGGTTTATATATTGATCATCTTTGATGAGTCAATAAAGAAACAGCAAGCTAAAATCTGCCACTTTGTTTTAAACTTGACACTTTGTTTAAAGTACATTAAGTTTATATTAGCTATCAGAATACAGAAAAATAGTTTTTCTAACAAGAATCATTATAAGAATGTCCTCTAGAGGGATCCATTTTATTGCTTTATAGCTATGAATTTAACATTGCTCTATATTCTTATTATATATAAGATTGGAGAAATATTTACTGCCACAAAGAAAGAAAGAAAGCAAGAGAGAGACAGAGACAGAGAGAGAGACAGAGAGAGGGAGAGGGAGAAGAAGAGGGAGTGGGAGAGGGAGAAGGAGAGGGAGAGAATGCAAAGGCATGATGGAATTTTCAGCTTATCCAAAAAATGCATTTTAATATGATACAAATATGGAATCAAAAGTCATTTATCATGTATAAAATACAAAAGACTTATCTTCTTAGTTGAGTTTAACAAGTCCACTACATTCAGTCATAACCGGTAAATTGGTTTGCCCCAATCAGGCCAACAATTATGCTTMGTTATCTGAGGAAGATTTTAACATGGTGACAAATTCTAAAGCACAGGCTAGCACATGAATCATTAATGTGCTTTCCACTCCTTAAAGTAACATCACTAAGGCAGTGGTTCTCAGCCTTCCTCTTAAGGATGCGACCCTGTAATAGAATTCTTCATGTTGTATTGACCACAATTGTAAAATTATCTTGTTGCTACTTCATAATTATTTTGCTGCTGTTATGAATGATAATATAAGTATCTCGTATGCAGAATATCTGGTATGTTACCACTATGAAAGGGTCATTTGACCCCCAAAGAGGTTATGACCCACAGGAAGAAAACCACTACACTAATGTGACCCAGCAGTTCAGAGCTCTTGCTCTGCAGAGGACCTGCATTTGGTTCTTAGCTCCCATGTCAGGCAGCTCACACTTCTTTATAACTCCAGTTCCGGGCATTCTTATTTGCTCTTTTAACTTTGAGGAATACTACAAATATATGGTGCATATAAAAACAAACAGACATGCACAGATATATGAATAAATACCATTAAAAAGAAAAACCACTTAAGTTCTACATTATGAAATAAGACTAAGCACGAATTTTGAAATCATTAATGCGTATGTGTCATACTATTTGTGTCATGATTCACTTATATATTTTTACTGTGATTTATTGTGAGGAGAGAATGAYGTAATTATAATTTCAAACAAAATTACTTTACAAAAAGATACAGAGGAAGAGAGCTGGGGTGATGGGTTAGCACTTAGGAGCAACGGCTGTTCTTGTAGAGGCTCCTATATGTTGGCTCCTATAGACATTCTGGGTAACTCACAGCTACCTTTGACTCCAGGTGTGTCTTCCAGCACCCTTTTCTGGGTTCTACAGGCACCTGTATACATGTAAACGTACTCAAATAAACATACAAACATACACATACATAAAAATAAAATRTTTTAATTAAAGGTATACAAAGTTAAAAATAAAAGCACGGAATAAAAGTGAGGGTTTTTTTTTTATTTATTTGGAGTTTTTTTTTGTTTTAATTATAGAGGTTTCTATATAAATTTTGGGAGATCAGGAAAGACCTTTCTCCTTGCCTAAATGGCAAAGTGGGTTCCTTTCTTCTTTAAGATTTTTATGTGTGTGTGTGTGGGGGGGGGGCATGGGCGCGCATGCACGCATGCATGCAATCAGTCAGAAAATGATGTCGGATCACTTGTTGAGAGTCACTTGATGTGGGTGATGAAAGCCAAACTCTGGTCCTTTGCAAGCATAGCCAAGTACTCTTAACCACTGAGCCATCTCTTCAGTTCCAAATGATAAAGTACATTGTTGTCATAGATTACAGATAGATAAGGCTAGCCCCTAAGCCAGTGGTTCTCATGGTTGGCTGCATGTTACAACCATCTAAGGAGTGTTACAAACTGGCCAATGTCTGGCTTCTGCCCTGAGCCATCTGACTTGGTTGGTCTGAAGTAGAGCCAGCGCCTCAGCATTTTTCAACCTTTTCTAGTCTCTCAATGATCACTGAGGTTTGACCCGCCTCCTTTTAAGTGTCTATACTATGTTCACTTTTGTAAATTTAAATTAAGAAAGTAGGTTGTAAAATAATTAAATTTCAACTAATGGTGTCTAAATAATAGCGAAAAATATCCTGAATTAAAGACACTGAACTTTTTAAGCATTCACATGTATACACCCACACAGACACAGATGCAGGTATGCACACACACACACACACACACACTAAAATTAAACAATTAGAGTTATACATTGCTAAATAGATTAAGGGTGAACTTTTAAAATTATGAATTGATACGTGTCAAATTATTTGTGTCTTGGTTGTTTTATGTTTTCTTTTTGTGATTCAGTTTTTAAATCTTATTTTATTTCAAGTTGTATTAAAAGTAACAATGAATTTCTAACATTTAGGATAATTAAGAAAATAATGCTAAAATTTGGCATTTTCCCCCTAAATTTGTCATGTTTTGCTCTTTCTAATTCTAATGGATTCCCTTGATGGATATTATTGAAGTCCTAAAATGAATTTAGGCATTTTTATCTTCCAAGAGGATGTTGGTGTATTTATTAATATATAGAATGTAAGGAGTAGTCTGCAGCTCAGAATAGCCATGGTTTGATTCAAACTTTCTCTTTAGTCAAGTAGCCTGACAAAAATTATGCTTTGATATTTATTAGAAAAAAGAGATGTGAGGAAAAATAGAGAGGAAAAAAATAAAACAAATGCTTGTGTAGAGAAACAGAGCCAATAGTCCATACATCTTTAAATCTTTGTTCACATGACTGTAGAAGCTGGTGAATCCCGCAGTGCGTCTGCAAGCTGGAAGTCCACAAAGCCAGTTGTATATTTCCAGAGTTGTATAGTTCCAGTTGAAGACCTGATTCACCAGCATCTCAGAACATGAGCCAATGGAAATCCTGCTCCAGAAGAAGGCACACTTGCTCTCCATCTGGCTTTTTGTTATATTTGATCCCTTAATAATCTGAATGAGAGCCACTGAAGACACAGGCTGAGTCTTCCTCTTTGCTATTCCATAGGGCAGAACAGCAGCTTTCAGGCTTACTTACCCTAGTGACTCCATTTTATAAAACAAACCATTAACTGTATCTTGAGTGCAAGAGCTAAGGCAGAATGATTGCACATCTTGCTTAGGCAACCAAAAGCCCACCATCCATTCATCTCAAACCATCAGCACTGACTGAGAAGTGACTTAAACAGATAAAATATTATCATCTGGAAATTGCCAAGTTAAGAAAGAACTTCTTAGACATATGGGGGTATAAAAACTGTAACGGAGAAACCAAACTTATTATACATATTAGTCCAAGGACTGAGGGCATCCCCCATGTGTATTTTAATTTTAAAAAAAGGACTTGGCAGGATATATGCACCAATCTGGTACAAGAGGCATGGGACATACTGCCTACTGCATCCTCAGATCTCAGATTCTGGGTCTGGATCCAGCTCTGTGTCTTAGAACAGCCAAGTGATGAGGTTTAGTTAACATCTAACTAGCTGCACTCTCTGTCTGTACACTTGTATCAACTTTTGTTCCAACCTTCATATAGGCTTGGTTGCTTCTTTAGATCCTAGTATCCATTCTCCTGCTCATGTATTCTGGGTCAATAACCTGTAATCCAGTGGTTGAGCTGGGTATGGTGGCATATACCTTTAATCCCAGCACCAGAGTGACTGAGGCTGAGGACCAAGAGTTCAATGTCATATATAGAAGACAGTCTCACACCAGATAGCCTTTACAATCCTTCTGTCTTCTCTTCTGAAATGTTGTAAGAATCTCAGTTATAGGAGCTGTGAAGTGGAAACTTAAGGGTTCTTTGGAATGTCGGTTGGATGGTGTTTTGCTCGGGCAAACCAATGAAGGAACGTTTTGTTAAAGTGGACACAGGTGTCACAGGCTAAGGCAGACATGTGAAGGAATGTTTCACTGAAGCAGATACAGGAGAGAGGATGTTCTGCTAGARCAAGCACATGAAAGGACAAGTGATGGATTCTTTGCTAACAACATGCATATATTGGTCTGACTTACATTGCATATTTGAGCTGCATTTGTCCAGACTCCACAGAGAGAAATGCACATAAAAACTTCTGGTGTTGTGTTGCAGGTTCTCACTGCTTCTGCAGTCTTAGGCTGATTCGATGCACATGGTAAGGCAAGACAGATGCTGAGGTAATGTACATGGAGGACATGTAATGTTTGGGAGATATAAATAGGACTCCACTGAGTGACTGAAGAAGTGCTTAGCTTGCTGGTGCAGCTAGCTGTGCACCTTTTGTGAGTCTGTCTTCGCTGATCTTTGCTTCCCTGAGTGAGGCACAGCTGAGAACTTCTCCTGGCATTCCTCCTGTTTCCCTCCTGCTGAAACTGTCCCTGCTTGGTCATGTCAYTGCTATTGCTAACCTGACCCTACTGAACTGGACTGCTGGTGTATCCATGAAGTGTTTTCGAGTRTATCACATGCAAGTGGATTGAGCTGCCACTGCCTGCTAACCTGTGAACTGAACTGCCAATTTCCAGACAACACAGATGGGATTTGCTCCAAAGAATCTTTCTAAACAGGTCCACTTCCCCCATATCCTTTCTTTTCCACTACCTCCAGTGAATGGTAGGCTATAAAGGAGCTCAAAACCTTTAAGAGCTGTCATTAGAAATAAGGCTTGAAAATACTAAACTTCCAGGGCTGTGTTATAGATGTGTCAATGGGGGACAGCCACACTATGGTGGTTTTCTCCATTTTGTCCAGTTGTGGATTTCCATGATAATCTGTTTCAAAAATGTATTACATGAAAAACCACAGGCAATTCGTGACTGCTAAGGGATTAAAATCAGTCTTCCAGGGATGATCGCTTTGATAGGTTATAGAATCCCAACTACCATCCTTAAATACATACACAAGCAAAGAGCCCTGCATGGATTCAGAAGGCGGTGTTTATATGCACATGTTTATATAAACATGTATGTATGTGAGAATTRTAACTTCAAAATATGCGAGGCAGAAAGGAGAACATGGGAGGAGTTGGAAGGAGAGGATAGGATAAAATGACAGAAATTCAGCTCTCATGTATACAATTCTCAAATAAAAGTATAAAACAAAAATTTTAAAGAGCTCAATGTCATGGTTAGCTTGTGTTACAAAGGGGGACTTTTTCAAAACTTAGACCCCAAAACAAACAAACTGAAATATGCTTTGATCGCCAGTAATAACTAATTTACCAGGCAATGTCCTAGTACTGGATGAAACCAAACTAATGAATAGCCATAATGAGAGAATGCCTACTAAAGATTTGTTTATTGATTTGTGTGTACGAGAGTGGTAGGGGAAGTGTGCCTGTGCACACTGGGAGCACAGAAGAGAACAATAGGTAGCCCCCATCGCCCCTCATCTGTTTCTTTGTGACAAGGTATTGTCCTGAACCCAAGACTCATGTTTTCTCAGCTATTGTGAAAATCGGCAAGAATCAAAATCCTGCCTATGACTGCCTTGCAGCTGGAGCTACTATCAAGCAGTGGATATCTGGCTTAAGGTGATATATTCTGTGAAGACATACACTAGAAAGAATTTCATAAAGTGTGGGATACAATAAAACCCTAAAGTATTTGGTAAAAAGAAATGTTCAAGTAGACACTTCATGAGACTTTTAGTACCTATTACTTTTTAAAAATATACTGCATCCTATATTGGAGACTCCTTGTGCTGCAATATTTATATTCTGGCCGCAGGTTCTTAGTGATGTTTCTTGGTATAAACATTTCTGGTGTTTTATGCTTTAAAAATTGTTTTGCTAACCTTTATGAGACTTCCGGACGTATTTGTTCCTCATACGAGACTTTGGGGACCACAGCTTGGGCAGAGGTCACAGGCGATGCAGTTATTATCATCTTTGAATCTAAACAGTTTGCAAACTATACTTTAAAACAGCCACAAAATAAGTTAGTAAGAGGTGAAAGAAATTAACATAGATCAAAGACAGGGTTTTAAAAGTGTAAACCAAATCAAGGTGTTTTGGTGATAGCTTAAATTTATATGATCTCTTAGCAGGTGTGAAAACATATGAAATGAGAAAAATTTCTAAGTTCAACTATTATAAGTGAATAAGAGTCTATAGCCATCGATGTGGAAGGCAGTGGAATTGTAAGAACTKATTTTAGGAGTCACCAAAAGAGTAGATGTTCTTCTGAAATGGACATTTTTCTAAACCATYGTCAAAGGCTYTCACTGATCTCCAACAAGGAAAATCTTGAATGTGTTATCAGATAAAAATAATTAATTTTTTTAAAAAGAGATTTACTTATATATTTTATGTATGTGAGTGTACTCTCACTCTCTTCAGACACACCAGAATATGACATTGGATCCCATTACAGAGGCTTGGGAGCCACCATGTGGTTGCTAGGAATTGAACTCATGACTCCTGGAAGAGCAGTCAGTGTGCTTAACAGCTGAGCCATCTCTCCAGATGAAAATTTCTTAACATACACTTTTCTTAGTGTGCATAATGATTTGTACCTTATTATTGGTTTCCCTGAAAAGAGCACATTCACCTATTCTTTCTTCTACACTGCTATATCTTTGGTTTTGGTTTTTGCTTCCTGCATCGTCTTCCAGCCACCTATTACTGTAGGTAAAGTATTAGTTCCTTTCTCGTGTATTATAAACAAATAACTTATAAAAGTGAGTGTTTATCCTCACTATTTTAGAATTTTTTTGAATAAATATTTATGATCCGTAGAGGCTGGTGCTCCTTTGTAAGCATCACAGAGTGTGCATGTAACCTTTGTCCATTCTCCTGCGGACTTTCCCCCATTTCTGGGTGTTTTCAGACATGGTGTACACTGCACATTAACACAAAGTTTCTTATTGTGAATTGCTTAGGAAATGRTGACAGGGTGTCTGCAGTATTCACTACATGGGCATGTCTTGTGGAAAAGAAATTTATTGCTAGCATTTGTTTTAATCCACACATATTGGGCCCTCCGTTACCAGAGGACTGGATGCATACTTTCTCAGACCAACATAGTAAGTTGGTTCTGTGCTTTCATCATTGACTATCTATGGCCCATTTAAATTTTTTCACAGTGATAATTTTCGCATATTATCCTTTCATTTGTGGCTGAGTTTGGAAACATCTAAAGCTTTTCATCCAAATGTTCCTTCATTCTTGTTCYACCCATATATCCAACAGTACAAAGAAGTGAAATCTGATTAAAAGTTGAATTTCAAGTGTTTGGTTTCCTACAGGGACAAGGGACTGTGGCACATACTTTACATACCAAAGCAGACCCTGCCTCTGGGTTCTCCCAGTGTCCCTCCAAACCTACCTGGTATACACTGCCTCAACTTTGAWCTCCCTAGCCCAGGACCCTTCTCCCAGAGGCTCTTCCCTATACAACCAAGACATTTTGGTCTTTCCCCTCCCTCTGTGCGAACACCCTCCCAACCCTGACACCGAACTCAAAAGGTCTTAGTCCTTGGGGCCTGTGAACTCACTCTGCGGGAGAGCAGTTTCCCAATAAACCTGACTTTAATATAATCTAATCTGGCTTGAATTGGCTAATTGATGGTGGCAGAGAAATAATTTATCAGTAAGGCTTTTAAATGCCTCTGAAACTAGTGTAAGAGTGTTTATTTCAAAATATTAATAAATCTTTACAAATACTATAATAATTTCCTTGTATTTCTTTTTATTTCTTTTTTTTTTCACTTATTCACTTTATATCCTGCCCACTGCCCTCCTCCTGGTCACCCACCCATACAATTTTTCCCCACCCCTTCTTTCTTTCTCCTATGAATGGGGGTGGGAGGGCTCAGTATGCTCCCTACCTTTGAATTTCAAGTCTCCACTAGGCTAAGGGCGTCCTCTCCCTCTGAGACCTATGATTATCTTCAGTTGACCTGTAAATTTCTACAAAGATACTTTTGGCAACAGAAAAAAAAATTGTGTTTCAGTCATTTTAAATTTTAGTATTTAATGTGATTATTCTTAATTCCTAATGGCTTCAACTGTTTTCTATTTATTTCATTTAGCYTTTTAATTCATAAAGACAACTGCTTAAGTTATTGGGCTTACGATTCTGTTATCAGCATGTTCAGAGTTGAGGTTCTGCA
The DNA here is from genome assembly GCA_002335545.1 of Apodemus speciosus. Classification (NCBI taxonomy): domain Eukaryota; kingdom Metazoa; phylum Chordata; class Mammalia; order Rodentia; family Muridae; genus Apodemus; species Apodemus speciosus. The sequence continues at coordinate 8,910 of BDUI01023071.1, forward strand.
TGTTTTAGTTTCGATGCTGACTTCCTCAGCTCTTGAGCTGGACTCATCATCAGTAAATAGTGTGTGCCAGGAAACCATTGGGGACACTTCAGTGAAGGGTTAGTAGGCGAAGTCACCTCTTTACCTTCTCACTTCTTTCATGCCCTGTGTTTGCAGTATGACTCTTTTTTAATATGGCAGCACCAAGTGGACTCAGTGTATTAATGATTTTCCTGATGCTGAGATAGAACTCTCTGACCAAGGCCACTTATAAAAGTAAGTGTTAAGTTGAGTTCACAGTTATAGAAGAAAGCACAGAATATGCATCACCTTTCCAAAAGGGAGGAATTAGCACATAGGAATTAGCATATAATGGTAAACTAGTGGGCCAAAGCAAAACCCAAGCCAGCAGGGCCAACTCATAATCCTATAGCTCCATGTCTGGTATCAAAGGGCTTGTATAGATGGCTCTTCCCTTCCAGCTATGTGTACTGCATCACACTTCTTTCTCTTGGCCTGGTTCTACTCCCTGTGCCAACTCTCCTTGGCAGATATCCCATGTTGTTATCTCCTCTAACATCTAGCGGGTCTTCAATCCAACCCACTTTTCACTTTAACAACTTCATGGAACAATTCTTGTAAGGACTCTCATGGTGGATCTCCCTACCTCAATGAGTAGGGAAGAATTCACAACTCCTTTACTCATGTAGTGTTCATGATACTGTRAGAGTCCACGAGTTCCCAAAGAATAATACCCTGGACTCWAATAGTATGTAAATGCAAAGAGTATTTTTAGTCTAGAAGTCCAGCATGTTGGGGTCTCCCATTTTCAAGACAGAGAGAGACTCCCAAATGAGCTTCCAGACTTGATTTAGCACATTAGGGAATTCTGGGGTAGATGATCTCTATGTTAATCTGTTGGGTCCATCTCTACGGACATTCTCCATTTGGGAATGGAAACTTGTTGGGGAAGTCTGGGAGCTGTTACTGAGGAAGTAGCCGAGGAAGTCTGGAAATTGCTGCTGACTCATTGTCCTCACTTCAGGCCAGGTGGCTGCGACATTCCATTACCTAGGCATGAAGGCTGGAGCCTGGGAGGTTTGTTTGTTTGTTTGTTTGTTTGTTTGTTTGTTTTTATTAGTAATTGACTTGCCTGGGCTTGCCCAGTTTTTAGGCCTAGTCTACTTAACTGCCAATTCGAAGTCTGGCATGGAGTCAGCCTAGCCTCTCAATACAAAAGGCAGAACCATATGACTAATGTTGCCTCCTGAAGATGGGGCCTGGCCCCTCTCACCACATTTACAGCAGCTTGCCTTTACTGTTGCTTTCAGAGAAAGATAATTTCTTAGGCCTTGTTTATTTGTTTGTTTCACAAGTTGAAAGCTTAGCTAAGTAGGTTCTTGCCCTGAGGGCATCCATCTCTTTACTCTTTTTTAATCAAGCTTCTTCATAATCTCATCTCTTTCAGCATAACCCTAGGCTTCAAGATTACATTTCCTACTGCTTTCTCTCTTTTTTTTAATTTCCTTTGTTCCATTTTCTTTCTTTCTTTTTTTTTTTTTCATTGTACATATGCCTAAGATTACTAACAAGCATGCAACGGGKTCAATATTGTATCACGCACTCTCTTCCACTAAAGAAACAAGACATTTTTTCTTTCTTTTTAATTTGGTTCAGAGCAAATTCTTAGGATAAGGACAGAAAATAGCTACWTTCTTTACTAAAGTACCACAAGGATGGACTCTAGCCAAGAGAGATGAACATTCACTGAATAACTCTCAGTACTCCCCTCTTTCACATTTCTAATAGGATGGTCCTTTTAGCTCTGCTGATAGCATGCAGCCACTTAACTCACACAAAGTTTCAAAATCTTCTTCGTTCCTCCAAACAGCAAGGTCAGGCCTGTCATAACAGTCTGCTCTCTGGCATCAATTTCTGTATTAACTGCTTTCCGAAATATTGCTGTGATAAAATACCATAACCAATGCAACTTATAAAAGAAAGTGTTTAATTAGACTCTATTATAGCACATAACAGATATTACTAAATACGGTGAGTGTCCCCTTCTCACTAGGATATCAAATATGCCTCAAATCTCAAAAAAACGAAACTCCTGGGTCCATGATAACATGGATTTTTGCATTTAATGCTGAAACCTGCCATAGATTGACATGGGTCCCTTCATGTGTCCTGTTTCCTGACACTCCAGCTCATTGTCTAGAGTTAGAGGCTCCATCTTAGCTGCAGTGTAACAAAACTGTAGCTCCATGGCTTACAGTAAGCCAGCACCTTCATACTGAAGCCACCGACTTCCCCTGGGGAAACCGAATAACTGTATCTGACGGGCACTTGAGAGTAGGAAGAGGGGCCAACTACCTTTGGCAAAAAGGTATGCATACATGTTTACCTTGTTCTGGTAAATACTTTTCATCTTAAGCTTTTGGAAAAGCTCAGAGTATGCTTAGACAATGGAATGCTCCCAACAAAACTTTATAAGCAACTTAGTTTTAGAAGCTACAGATTGTGATCATTTGGAAACTATGATGTTCTCTCAATATAAAATGAAAGACCAGGAGGAGTTACTGCTGCAAACCCTGAACAACCCAGTGGCCTTATGCTTCTGATAGTAAAATGACAGAGTTCTAGAGTATTTTAGCATAGCCATCACCTTTGAAACTTTAGCTTCCTTTCCAGAAAACAGTTTCTGAGTTTACAAACTCAGGCTAACCATATTTTATAAAATAAACATTACCATTACTTGAAAGTCATTTTGAATTGTTAGATCCAAAAGCACTGCTCAGAGACCACCACTCACATATGCAATAGGCAAGAGTGTTTTCATTTCTCAAAAGCAAGAAGCCTGTATGCAGATATTGGCCAGTTACAAAAATGGCAATCCCAGACAATGGGGCACAAGTCTTTTATGGGAAACTGTTGGGCATCCGTGAGCTTAGCTCAACACCCCCAGCTGAGCTGTTTGCACAGGTTTCCTGAGAGCAGAACATCCTGCAACTTAACTTGATTCCTGTTKTCCTGCCCAGTGTGGTAGGGACTTCCCAGGTGCCTGACCTATTGCTATGATTRTTTTTTCCTGTTGTTCTTCCTGGCCTCTAGTATATATTGCTGGTCCCTCAGTAAAGCTTCAGCATTCTCCTTACTGTGTTTTCTGTCAATCCCCCAGGCCTACAGCGCCCCCKCGGGCACTGACAGAAAACTAGGAGAATTTTAGCTTRGGTTAGGTAATCTAAAAYGTCATTGGCTGGTGCCAGGAAAGTTTCATGGGTTGGTTCCTGATTTGCTGCTGTGTTAGTTTCTCTATGTTTGGTGAGGCCTTGAGGAAACTTCAGGAACTGTTTCAGCTCAGAGCTTATCSTCCCTTTGTCAGAGTCATCAGTGATTAACAGCCAGTTGTCAGTAGGTGCTTCTGAGGAGCCCAAACTGCTTCCCTGGAAACTGAAACTTTTCTATTCCCAAGGTTTTTATTTTTATTTTCTAGGGGATATCTAAGAATCACAATAAGTACACATCTAAGTAAAAGTAGAAATGTCACAACATCTCTCAATGCAATACACCCAATGTAAATTTTGTTTCCAAAATACACTACAAATTAAGCACAGTAAAATTTCTTTATTTTTCCATGARCCTTTGGTTTATCATAGTGTGAATTGATGGACATGAGTGGTGTGTATCAAACAGAAAGGAACTTGGTGGGAAGTACATTGTTTGAATAATGTGAATCAATAGAACYAGAAAGGTTTCCTGTGGGGAACATGGTATTTTGGATCCCAGGTGTGAAGAATCAGGCTGTGTGACCTTTGGAAGGCCATTTCTCTTTTTCAGCCTCAATTCTCATATTTTTAAAAAAGTAAGAAAGACTGAAAATTATGGTTTAAAATTATTCACGAAAATGAAAAGCACACTCATACAGAGCAGCAACATATGTTATTAAAAACCAGTACTTGCCTAAAAGTTGAAGAAAGCAAACATTGTGTGAATGACATGTAAAGAAAGGATCATTAACAGAGCAAGGAGGTAGATGAGATTATAAGCTTTCTCATATCAGTCTTAGGAAGATACATTATTTTTATTTTTATTCAGTTTTAAAATTTTATTTCAATTTTATATGTCATTGGTTTGAAGCTTAAATTCCTATCCAAGGTAGTGGATAAGCCCATGGTTATCTTGCTGTACCATGAATACAAATTTAAAAATAAACATTTATACAGTTGTTAGAATACCTAGAGATTTACGTATGAAATTTACTCAGACTGATGTGTGATGTTAGCATTCATCTGTTACTGAGCTGAGTAAAATTTCAAATACTGGACTTGATGTGATAAATAGTACATTATTGAAAAATATCTTATGAGCTTGATTTAAAATTAAATTAATAATCAAAAACCTCAAATCACTCTGGCTAAAAAAAAAATTTGGGAAAACTGAATATACTATTTGCTCTGATTTATCTGTTAGTAAAGTTGATCTATGCTTTCACATTTGTAATTGATATTAAATTTCCTGAAACTTTTTAAAAATTCAGCTTATATAATACTGTGCCTAGCAGTTTGAGCTAAGCAAGAAGTGACAATGTGAAAACAAAGTCTATTTCTATCTACTTTGAAAATTCTAGGAAAAAGGCCAACAGATTACATAAATCAAAACTCCCATCAGCACTGTATACTAAGCAGATGGCTTTACATGGTGATGTGTTATTTGATGCTCTATCCCTATTGACCAGAGGGAAGATAAAAACTTCTGTGAGGTCACAAAGGCCTTTGTTCACACCCATTCCCTCTTTCTTGGTGTCATTATGTCAAYTGCTGATGAGAATTTACACCGTGCACAAAACATTGTACTGTATTTTTATTTCTTAAAAACATATAAATATACTTGAGCAGAAATATTTCTTGATAGAAATTCTGAGTATAAGGCAGAATATTGAAAATATCAGCAATCCCATAAGATTGAGAATAAAAAATAAGCAAAAAAAAAAAAAAAAA
>BDUI01023072.1:16041-27181 GCA_002335545.1 Apodemus speciosus
CCCCCCCCCCCCGCCCTGTACATAAAGCAGAGGACAGCCACTGGAGCATCTGCAGGCTAGGGATCTGTAGATGCTAACCAAAGTGCAAGCATTCCCACCCAAACTGGTCTTCTGTCGATTACAGCAGCTCCCAAGTATCCACCTGCCCAGCACATGAACTGGCAAGTGAAACTGTAAAAGAACTTGCAAAATCTGTGGGATTTCTCCAAGTTGGTGGAGGCGAGGCAGAGAAGGCAGCAGAAGACCACAGAAAAGGCTGTCTGTGGGGGAAGTGCATAACATCAAAAAGATGTACTGAGTTCTCAGAACACTCAATGCAGGGGGAGGGGGCGGGGCGGAGGGGGCCGGGGTGAGCAGCGCAGGAAGAGGTGGCTCGGTAGTTAAGAGCACTTGGTGCTATTTCAGAGGGCCCCAGTTTGGTTCCCAGCACCCACATGGTGGCTCACAGCAATCATTAACTCCAGTTTCAAGGGATCTGAGCCCCTCTTCTGACCTCAGGGGCCACCAGATACACACATGATCCCCTAAAGGGGGGAAGGTCAAAGTGACCCTTGCTTTTGAGGAAGCCCTAGCTCGTGTCGATTGCTTGTTTGTTTTATTTATTTTTGTAAGTCAGGGTTTTTCTACTCTAGCCCTTGCTCTCCCGGAATTCACTATGTGGGTAGACCAGACTGGCCTCAAACTCCGAGATCTGCCTGCCTCTGCCTCCCATGCTGGCATTAGAGGTCCCAAGTGTTAGGATTAAAGGTGTTCACCACTATATCCAGCTAACCCCGGTATTTTGGTATTTTTGTAAAACAAAACAATCTCTTACAGCAAGTCAATAGGAAGGACACTACTGCTCAACTTCGTGAGAGAAAAAAAAAAGCAAAACAAACCAAAACATCTTCAACAGTCAGTATGTGATTCCCTCTCCCCAAACCACTATGCTTGTGACCATAATTAGAATTAAAACTCTTAGCCAAGAGATATATGATTCATTTGTCTTTATAATCGTTATCTTTTCTGGACCCAACCCAGCCTAGCTGCCCACACGTTTTTTGTGACTTTTGGTCCTGTCTGCAAGACAGACCGACCTTGCAGCAGGATGTGATGGGAAGATACCATCCTGATCTTCCTCTTCCCTGAGGAGACTACAGACACCCTATCCCAAGGAGAGAGACAGTGCCCCAAGGGGTGTGCACAAGGTCAGAGGGCTTTCTGCCAACTACCATCGCACACCAGAGGGAAAAACTCCACAGTGGGAGTAGGTCCCCATCACGCTCCTTTATAGGCCTGAAGTCGCTTTGTACAAATAAGGGAAACTGAGGCCCAATGAGGACATGAACTCTGGCCCAGGTCCAGTCGGTGTCAGCGCTAGCAGTGGGAGTAGTGCAGTTAACAAAAGTTTGGACTTGGTGAAGCAACACGTGGGTCGTGGTGCCCACTCCTGTCGCAGGGCACCTAGACAGTGGTTGGCGGGAAAGCCGAGGTCGCGGATCCTGCCTGCGCGACCCCATGCTTGGGCGGGCCAGCGGGGGTCCCGCAACCTGGCCCCAGCCTGCTGCAGACCGCGCCCCACGCGGGGCCCCCGCCCGCTCCCCTTCCCCTCCCCTGGCAGGAGGAGGAGACTCGGCGGCCCTCCCCCGGCCTCCCGACGGCCGCCGCAGCCAGCCCCGCGCCCGCTCCACCCAGAGCAGCAGCTCGGACGTCCGGAACCCCGGCCCCGGCCCGAGGTGAGTGGGGACGGCGGGGCACGAGGTCATCGCGGCCGGGGACTCGCTGCGGTCCCGGAGCCTCTCACGCGAGGGAAAAACTTTGCAGCGAGGGACAGGAGCTGGGGCGGCGCCCGCCGCACCCCAAACTTGAGCCCAACTTTTTAGTCCTCTTTTGGAGTCCCCCGGCTCGTCTCCATCCCGGTGGAAGCCGGGTCCCGTGGCGGGACAGTGGGGGAGGGGGCTCCCGTGGAATGCCGGCAGAGCCGGAGGGGGGGTTAGCAGGCGGGGGCGGAATGTGGAACTCTCCCGGGGGACCCAACGTGGTCACCATGGCGAGTGCCGGACGGACGGGTGGCACTGGCCAATCGGAGCACGACTTTACGCCCAGACCCGTTGCGCTGCCAATGGAAACCAAGCGGTGGGGTGGGCGGGACCGCGCCTTGCAGGACCGGACCCCCGCACCCCCTCCAGCCGCTAGGGGGAGCGGGGCTGGTGGCCCGCGAAGGGGCTACTAAGTAGGGACTAAGGCTGCACTGGGCCCTGGAAAGCTGAAGACTTAATTTCGGGAAGGAATGCGGCAAGTGGGACAAGGGCTTGATGCTAAGAGAAAGGCGAGGCCTCAGCAGCCCACGGCCCTGGTAGTACCGAGGGATAGCACTCTTCCCCATCCCGCGACTTCAGTTAGTGTATGCCCCTTATTCGGCCCTGAGCTTTTGTAGGAGTATGAGGGGGTTCTTATTGGCACGGAGTCTACCCACCTGCTGGAGGAACTAAGAAATCTTGTTGGTGCCTCTCAGTTCGATACTTAGGGAAACTGATGTCCGGAAAGGCCAGGGACCTGCACACACCACACGGTGTGTAATAGCAAAGCTAGGGTTAACGTCTGTTCTATACGAATGTGCCATGCCAAGAGTTGCTGAGAGTGCTGGGGCTGGTGTAGGCGCCCACGAAGGTTTCCACTTTTCCCTTATCCAAGCCACGTTTGTTTGGCAGGCCTAGTATCTGAAGACGTCCCTAGTAGGCGCTCCCAGGGGCATGGTGCTCTATCAGGTAGACAGGACCCAGCCACAAGCTCTCTTCTAGCATAGAAACCCAGCTTTCCTCCCCCCTCCGTTTCTTTTCTGGAGGTCCAGCCGCTGTAAGCTGGGCTCTCTCAGTATCCATGGTCAGAGGGACAGACAGCCCACAGTCTGCGGGCTGACCAGCCTTGGGCCCTGCACTTATCCAATCAGGCAGTCCCCTTGTGGTTTCCTGCTGGGCTCTAATCCCTACCCACAGCTAGGCCTGTGGCCCTGGGCTTACCCCAGAGTCCACCTGAAAGATTGGAAGAGGATATGGGAGGGTTCTGAGCTGTGGAGGTCCTGGGTTCCCCATTCCCTCAGCTGGTCCCCATCCAGGTCTTAGCGCTGCTCACTCCTCTCCGTGGATACTGAGAGAACCAAGCAAACATCGAGGGTGGAATACAAAGTTGAATATCTCCTCCCTCTCCCTGATCAGAGAGTTCCTCAGGCAAAGAGCTCAGACACCCACCTGTATCAGCGCCTGGCTGAAAACCGACTTCTGATTTTTAGGATGACACAACTCTCCCAAACTCTTGTCTGGTCACAGGAGGTCCCCCTCATGGGAGCTTTGTCCATCTTCCATAGGCTCAGGAAACAGTCACACAGCACCTACTCCTGCTCAGCCCTGTTCAAATAGCTAACAAGATCAAGAGGCTTTTGAGAGCTTTATAGAATGCTCATTCCCTAAAGCGGAGGTTCACAGCCTCGCTAATGCCTCGGCAACCCTTTAATACACTTCCTCATGCTGTGGTGACCCCCAGCCATAAAGTTATTTGTGTTGTTACTCCATAGCTAATTTTGCTACTGTTATGAGTCATAATGTAAATATCTGATATGCAGGATATCTGATTTGTGACCCCCAAAGCGGTCATGACCCACATGTTGAGAACTGCTGCCCAAAAAGAAGGAGGTCTTGGTGTTTAGGAAAASTAGCACAAAGTATCCAGAGGTTAGGAAAGTCTTCTCAAGCGAGGAGATGTGGAAGGTCCGTCTTGCAGGGTGTGTAAGAGTTTATAGATGTAGAAGGAAAGGGAGATGTTCCCAATGAGTCTGAACAAAAGAAGACGTTAGTCCCTTCCAATGGGCAGCGCTGAATCTGTGGCCTGAAATGCGTGTCCACAGTCAAAGCATTCTTGTTTCCGGGAACAGGAGTGACATGGTCATGGCTGGGGTTCAGGAGATCTGAGACCTGCAGCTCTGCCGCTCAGCTCGGACGCAAGGGTCCAGCTCGGCATCCTCCGTCCTGCCAGCCGACTCTAAGTAGGTACTGGGCGCAGGGCCCGTCTTACAAGCTGTAAGCGGCACACACGTCCCTATTGAGTGGAAGGCTGTGMTCTAAGAGAGGCCATTGGCCAGGTATGGCTGGCAGTGGGATGGGACAGGGCATCTCAGGCATTTCCTAGTAGTGACCCCTGAGTTAGAAGGATGGACTGCCTGGCTGTCAGGAAGGACGAAGACAGAAAAGAACTCTGGGTCTGTGGGGGCGGGGGTGGGGGACTGCTCCCACCCTGAGCTGCTCCTTGGAGTGCAATGGCGGCATTGTGGTAAATCGGGAGCCCACCTTCCTATGACGTCACCAAACAAAGAAGGCACGGAACCTGGGGAGGAAGGGCCAGGTGACTAGCAGCTGGGTCCTGCCTGACTAGCTATAGCGTGAGGCATTAGTCAGGCCTGCACATACCCAGACTACCAAAGCTACCTGAGTGTCTCCAAGGCTGTTATGTGAGTAGGGTGGGGATGGGGAGGTGTTGCTAGGCAGGGGCCAGCTGCACTGGGGTCTGCACAGGTGTGCTTGTGGGGGAGGGGTGGCTACGCCTCACCTCTTCCCCCATGCGTGTGCATACCTGTCCTGGGCCTGAGGAGAAAGACGGAAGGTGTTCCCAGCCTTCCTGGCCTACTGTTTCTACCTTTCTCCCCCCAACCCTGCAACCCAGACTGGCCAGGGCTGACTTCGGAGGGCCCCAACCTGGAAGCCATTAGGGGCCTGGATAATGTCTGCCCCTGCGCTCCTGTTTCAAGGGCTCAGACTTTCCAGAAGGAGCCAGTTGGAGTCCTCTCTTAAGCCAAGCAGATCCCTTTGCCAGGCCTGGCAGCTCCAAGCTGGTGGATGTGGTAGCAGCCCCCGCTGCCGCACTTCTGTAGGGCTGTGGAGAGGCCTGCCTTCAGCATTGGTACTTGGGCTTCCTGCCAACTCCCACTCCTCTCCTCTCCCCTGCAGATGCTAGTACTGTTTCTGTTAGGGCTGTTCTGATGGAACTGGGCCAGGAAAATGGGGAAGGAGGTGTGTGTGTGTGTGTGTGTGTGTGTGTGTGTGTGTGTGTGTTCAGAGTTCTCTTAGGAGTGTATGTTGAGGGGTCCATCAGTGTGCCGGTGCGTGTTTACAAGTATATCTCTATCTTGTACCCATAGGTCCATCTCTGACTGTATGTGTCATTTATCCCTGTTTTGTGTGGATGAGATTACTTGTATGCTCCTAGATGGGTCTGTGTGTGCAGAAATGTCTAGATGCTTGTGGGCGCCAAGGCTACCAACTCATCACACGGGCCGAGACACTGAGTCAGAGAGGACACACTGCTTGTTAGGAACTAGAGCCTGGGTCTGCGTGGTTGGCTGGTGACTGTCTACCCAAGCATCTTTGGGGTTGAGATATGTATGGCGCTGAAGGTAATGAGAGTGGTATGGGCTCAGCGCTTGTTGGTGGCTTTGCAGGGAAGGAATGGGGAGCCTGAGGAGACTTGAGGTCGTGCTATGTCACTTGAATACTCACATGCCCCAAACATGGACTTCTGAAATGTAGAATCTCTGCTGAGTCCCTGCCAAACATCCTGGCCCATAGAACTGTTAATTGTTAATTAAGCGAGGGTCCCGGTGGAGAGGTAGAAGCCCAGAAAGGCCCAGTGGCGCAACAAAGGAAAGGTTTGAGGGGTGCTGGAGCCAGGGCTGAAGGTCCCTACTAGACTCCTTGGGGTCACCCTGGAACACACCTCCTTCTGCTTTTGCCAGTACTGCCCCCCTTCCTCCCCCGAGCACGCACAGGGCTGATTCGGGTGACTGTGGGTGATGGGTACTTCCCAGTAATGGTCCTGTTCTTCCGCAGGTTTGAAGAGGCATCCCAGAGAATCCTAGAGAGCAGTGGGGCGAGGCGTCCGTCACACGCAGTGATATCATGTAGGTCTCTGGCCCACGCGTCGTCCTTGAGCCTAGCCGCAAGTTCGCACCCAGGGCTAGCCCAGCCTCACTATGAGCCACGGTCCGAGCCCGCGGCTGGCTGAGTCCCCGCAGCTGTCCAAGAGCAGTCTGCTTACCATCCTGGGCAGCCCGTCCCCGGAGCGCATGGGCCCGGCTGACTCGCTGCCACCCACGCCGCCTAGCGGTACGCCGTCACCGGGACCGCCACCCGCACTACCCTTGACTGCCCCGGCTCTGCTGGCCGACGGCGACTGGGAGAGCCGCGAGGAACTGCGGCTGCGGGAGCTGGAGGAGGCGCGCGCGCGAGCCTTGCAGATGGAGAAGACCATGCGCTGGTGGTCGGACTGCACGGCGAACTGGCGCGAGAAGTGGAGCAAGGTGCGCGCCGAGCGCAACCGTGCGCGGGAAGAGGTGCGCCAGCTGCGCCAGCGCCTGGATACGCTCACCAAGGAGTTGGCGGGCGCGCGCCGCGAGCGCCAAGAGGCTCAGGGCGAGTGCGAGGCGCGCGGCCGCGAGCTGGCCCGACTGCGGGGAGCGTGCAGTGTGGCGGACAAGACACACGACGGCCCGGAGCCCGAACGCGAGCACGAGCCGGTGCGCGACATAGGAGCGGAGAGATCGCCTGGCAGCCAGGTGCGCCTTACTACATGGCTTGAAAGAAGGCTGCCATTCGGGCCAGCGTTGCACTGGGGCCCAGATGGGAGGGAGCAGGGAAAAGAGCTAGTAAGGATCTGGTTTCCAGGGAGGTGCCATGTCCAAGTAGTGATGGTGGTGATAGGAGCTGGGGCAAGTAAAGATCACTTTGCTTTGGAGATTCCCAAGTTCAACCCACCGACCCCACACACAGACACACACACACACACACACACACACCACCACCAAGCTCAGGAGAGATCCGTGGACTTGGCTTAGATTAGTGACTGACCTGACTCCTCACTCTTTCATCCTGAAGGGATGTGGTTCCCTGAGTCAGGCCTTTGGGATGGGCGGCAGAAAGACCCCCCCCACCACCAAAATCAGTTAAGCTGGGACTGAGTGGGGGCATACAAATTAGCTGTAGGAAGTGCCAGAATCCATAATCCATTGTCATTGCAGAAGCCCAGAGGCTGGGGGCCTGCTGAGCCTGGCCAGTGATTGTAGCTGTCCCCATCACTCAGGGCCTACAGATGCATAATCTCCTATAGCAGACCCTGAGACACACAGAGGTTCAGAACCGAGCTTTGTGCTGGTTTTGCTGGCTGCTAGGTTTGTACCGCGGTGGTGAATGTTAATAACACTATAGTTAGTCAGGATGACAGGTACAAGGGCAGACCCCACAGGCAAGGCTTTGGTCCCCAGAAGACCGGACCCCAGCAATGGGACTCTGAGCTGCCCCCCTCCTCTAGCCCAGCCCACTCTCTCTGGCCTGGTGTTTGGAGACATTTTTCTAACCTAACTACTCATGCTCTCTTTGCCCTCTTGTTCGGTGGTCATCACAGCCCCCCCCCCCAGAGTCCCCAGGGACAATTTAGAGTCCCAGGTCTGCAGTCTGAGTTTACACACCAGCTCAGGTGTGATCCTCCTTTCTGGTATTTCCATCGGTCCCAGGTGGCAGCCAGCGTGCCCCCACAGGACCATCTGAGGTCAGGAGGATGGGAGGTCAGTCCTCCACAAGTCCTCAGAGCTACCAGCCACCCCGTGCCCAGGTTTGCCCCTGGATTGGAATCCTAAGCCTTGGTGGGAATTCTTGCTTCACTAGTTCCAACTCGTGCACCCAGTGTTTGCGTCCTTGGGGTTAGGAACCCTCCTGGGGAATGTTCCAGGATAACAGGAAACCCTGGTAGCTGGCGGAGGCCCAGAGAAGGAGGATGAAGCAAACCACAAAGGACAAAACCGGGGCCAGGAGGCACTGTGTCACCTGCTTCAGGTCACTTAGCAAGCTCATTCCAGAGCAGGGCCTCAGAGAGCCGTGCTAGTGGCCAGAGCAAGGCCCTGGACCAGGCAGTCCCTTACCTTGGTCCCCACAGGAGCTGGACCTGGTAGAGAGCCTGCTGAAGAGCAGACCGGAGGAGCCCGAGGGCTGCTGGGATACCTGCAGTGTGGCAGCTGGGGCCCCTCGGGTCAGCTCGGGTCGCCAGGATCGCAACCGCCTGCCCTGGGAGGACCCAGCCAGTACGGAGGAAGACGCCTCCAAGTTGACCGCCCTGCGGCTACGGCTAGATGAATCCCAGAAGGTGCTCCTCAAGGAACGAGAGTAAGTTATGGCCGGGGGTGGGTGGGGGGCCTGAGCCAGACACCCCCAGAATCCCAGGAGATAGCACATGAAAGCTGGTGGGGCACAATCGCAGGTTTTACTGACCTCTGGGTGATTTTTTTGCTTTGGTCTTTTTGGTCATTTTTCTCTACGCCCTCCCTCCCCTGCCCCCCCACCCTCACCCCCACCCCGCAGCCTCCCACTACGGGACCGAACCCAGGACGTTGTGCTTGCTAGGGAAGTACTCTGTCTACCATTGAGCTAAAGCCCAAACCCCACAATCTAAGATTTTTAGAACAGTGAAACCCGCTATGGTCTTTTCCATTTTTTTAATAAAGATTTTTAAATTTTATGTGTGTGAGTGATGTGTGTGTATGTATCTGTCCGTCCTTCCATCAGTGTGTGTGTGTTTGTGTGTCTGTCCATCCTTCTGTCTGTGTGTGTATGTGTGTGTCTGTCTGTGTGTGTGTGCGTGCGTGCCATGTCAGTGTCTGGCACCCATGGCTTGTGGAAGAGGGTATTAGATCCTCTGGAACTGGAATTACAGACGTCTGTGATCTGCCCTTTTTGGATGCTGGGAACCAACCCTGGATCTACCGTAAGAGCAGCAAGTACTATTTTTTTTTCACCTCCGAGACATCTCTCAGTCGACATCCTTTTGATTTTAAAGAGGGTCCCTGGAGAGATGGCTCAGCGGTTAAGAGCACTGACTGCTCTTCTGATTTTAAAGAAGGGCCTCAGCACATGAACCCATGCCGACCTCGAGCTCACTTCTGGTGGCAGAGAGGGTAGCAGGCTCAGAGAAGGCAGGGGCGGAGAGGGAGTTCGGAAGTTTAGGGTTAGAGGAGTTGTGTTTGGCACAGCCAAGTCAACAGTTTGTGAGCGGATGGGTCTGGAGGTCCAGACGAGTCTGGGCGAGAGGTGAAAAGGCAGGGGTCATGAACAGGTGGCCTCGAAAGCTAAGAATGTAAGAACCAGAGGCGGGGATGGACAAGGAAAGGGTTATGGGTGGGGTCCTGGTTCTGTCAAGTTCAGAGGCTGGCGAGAGGAAGGGGCTGTGAAAGGACAGGGGAGCCATTTGCAGGGGGAAAAGAACCAAGATAGACTGTTTAACAGGAGAGCGGGAGGCCGGACTGAGACTTGATGGGCGGATGGATTTAGAACATGGAGGCTTTGGGTAGGGACTTTGGTGAGGGCGATCAGAGGGTCTGGCCTGATGATGTTCATGAATATTCTCCAGCTCTGGTGTCTAGGAAATAAGATGGTATACTTGGTTCACATGTATGATTTTACTTCTAAAAAAAAAAATCGCGTAAGGACTTGGGAAGAGGGGATTAGCTTAATGATAGAGTGCTTGCCTCTCACGAATAAAGTCCTGGCTCCATGGGACAGGGGAGGAAAGGGAGGAAGGGAGAAGGCGTACCTCCGATGACAGTTGGACTAACGCTTCTGTGGGTGTCATTGCGTCGTTGGCTAAGGAAAGCCAAAGGAACCAGTAGCCACAGACGCTGGGGAGAGGATGACATAGATCCTGTCCACATCCCCTCATCTTGGACTTCTAGTCACAGAACATGGGAGAGCGCCGTCTATTGTTTAAACGACAACCAAGTCAAGCTAATATACTCCCTGAAATATAAAGTCAAGACAAAAGAAGTCTAACAAAGTCTGTGTGCTTGCCCTGTCCCCACTCCCCAGGGATAAGCTGGCTCTGAGCAAGAACATTGAGAAGCTGGAGGGAGAGCTTAGCCAATGGAAGATCAAATACGAGGAGTTGAGCAAGACCAAGCAGGAGATGCTCAAGCAAGTAAGGCTGGGGGTGAGGGGTGGGGCTTCCCGGTGTGGGTGGCTGCACGCTACGGAGTTCCAGCCTAGGGGACAAGTTAGGATGGAATTCATTCACTCGGTCGTAGTTCCGAGTGCCAGGACAGGCCCYGCAGGTAAGAYCTGTGAGCTATGAAGGCATCAAAACAGCATGAAGCAGACAGGGTGGAGGCTAAGGAGGGCCTCTGTAAGATGACATATGAGCAGGGTCTGGTGGGTCACACCTGTCATCCCAGCCCTCAGGAGGCTGAGACAGGAGGATTGATTGCCTTGAGTTCAAGGCCAACAGAGTGACACCCTGACTCAACATCCCTCCTCCACTCCCTACATGATGTTGTTTCAATCAAGACCTAAAGGGACTAGATGAAGCCRTTCTTGAGCATATGGGGGACTGGGGCGCTCACAGAACAGTCTTGGAATAGGCAGACATGGTCTGTGCTGGACACGGAGAAGGTAGTGTGGCTGGAGAATCCTGCCAGAGGGAGGATCAAGGGGCTAAATTTCAGAGGATTTGTGACCAGAACAGAAGTGTCAGATGTGACATTTAGTGTGCATCAAGTGAAACTGACACCTCTTGGCAGTCGAAGGAGCTGCAACCTCACAATCACATCTCAGTCATGAGGTGCTCAAAGGACTATTCTTCCTCTTGTACAGATTGGTTATGGCCACCAGGGGGCGCAACCATCCTGGGAAAGCCTTGCTGGATCCTCTGGGTTCACAGAGGTCAAACACCAGAGACTTGCCCAGACTGGATCTTCCCTGGGAATCTTTTCAAGTTCATAAAGAGTCCCAGAACCCCTGCCTACCTACTTGAATCTCCCTTCTTCTTTTGGGGTTCAGGAACCTGGCCCCACACTAATCAGACTGCCAATTATAGTTTCTGGACGGACACTAACAGTGCGGACGTGCGGCTGAGCAGAAAATGCTCGTGCCTGGCTTCCTTCCACAGTATTGTCTGAGAGACTCACTGTTGTGTGACCCAGCAGCTTGGGAGAAGTGCCCCCACAGCAGTTCTGATGTCCGGACATACACACTGGTGTTGGGAGCCGTGGGGAAGGCAGACAAGCTCTCTGCCCTCTGGGTATGCAGTCCGTGGGCAGTGGGAAGAGGCCAGGCATCTTCCATGGGCGGAGCACATG
>BDUI01023076.1:19410-29739 GCA_002335545.1 Apodemus speciosus
GGGGCAGGGTCCAGGAAAAGGGACATGAAATGTAAATAAAGAATATATCCAATAAAAAAATTGCCTAGTGGAAAAAAAAGTAAGGAGTTCGAAATTAGCCATAGGGTCACACATCTATATTCTTCTTATCTTTGAAGTATTATTAACACTAGCACCTTTTAGTATCTAGGCTCTAGCTTCAGTCATGGATCTAAAATTAATGTTGCAGGTTATATTTTCATTCAAGCTTCTCAAATTTCAAAAGAATGTATATTATCTGGTATTTTAAAAAATGGTAGTTATAACAACTCTGATGCTTAAGTCCCCTCTAGTTACAGGGCCTGGTGAAGGTGAGTTAACAGGTGAAGAGAGTATTTGTTTTGGACAGGCCACTTTGTATGTTTAAAGATGACAATATTAAATCCTACAGAAGAAAACAAGAGAAGCAAAAAACCATACCAACAATATACAGACTTGTAAGACATGGGGTGATCAGAGGGCAGGGCTTCATAGAGAAGAGGGAGAGTAAGCCAAAGTTCCTAAGGACAAGGACCACAAGCAGGGGACAGAGAAGACAGGGAGGCAATGGCCATGCCACAGGTGCTCCTGTGCCTGCTGCCTCACTCCGCCCCACATCCCACAGGCACTGTCACATCCATGTCTCCCCACTGGACTCTAGAAGAACTACAGTCACTTCATATTTTTATTTATTGACTTATTTTTTCTATTGCTGGGATGAAACCCAGGGCTCCAAGCCTGTTAGGCAAGAATCCTACCACTGAGCTAGATCATTCATAGCATAGCTAGTTCATTCATTGATACCAGTTCATTCATTGGGAAGGGCCTAAGGAGCCACATAAATGGCAGAGGGCAGTTCCAAGACAGCTCTGGATTTGTCTCCTTGCTAGGCTATATTCCTTGCTCAACCTCAAGTGGTAAGATGTCCATTCTCCCAGGACCACTATGTAACTTGGCTTTCCTACATGTTTGATTTCTTTGATACTAAGACTACATACTTACTGCTCATGACAATTCTACGGTATTGGTGGAATTAGCTTCACACCAAGCTAATTCTTAATTGAATTACTTAATTCAAGTCCTTAAAAGGAAAGCCCCATTCTTTGTAACTTGCTCTTTTCCTAATTACTCTGGCTTGTGTGTCTGATTGGACCAGCTCCTTTTAATTAGGCCAAACAGGAGGCAAAGGACCAAGGAAACTGATTATGAACCAGGCTCTGTTGCCCCATAGAAGTAGTATGTGCTCTGCCTACACTTCTGACCTTGAGCAAATTGACAGAATGAATTTCTTTTCTTTTCACAAAACATTAAAATAACAAATCTGCATTGTCAGACATAGTGAGGACTGAATGGAGGTAGGTCCCGCCTCCTGGCCTCTCTTCTGGTTTTAGAGACCGAAATCCTTCCATTACAAAGCTTTGGACTCCCTCTTCTCGGCCTCACATTTTCCAAGGAGGAGATTACCACCCTCTTAAACCATCTCAATGGTGGTGTAATGTCACTGTCTTCCTTCTACTTAACAGAAACTATATGCTAAGGAATTTTCTAAAATTGAGCGACAACAGTCCTTGAGAGCAAAGGTCCTTTCTAATGAGGCAGCTGTCTTTGCCTGTAGAGGTGGGGGATGTCACTGATCCTAATGTCCTGTGCTAGCCCAGAACTTTTTCCCACAGAAAACGATCCTGCAGATGGTGGCAAGACATAGCTGACTCTCCTCGGGACCCGGCCACTATTTATTTTTCCAGTGCTTTATTTTGATCCACATCTGTTTCATATACATTGTAGCTTGTCCCAGGAGGCCCTTATGGAAGAAAACAGGCTTCTGAGAGAAAGTTGAGGTTCATGTCTCAGCTCCTTCTCTCCTCAGCGACACACTTGAGAACCCACATCCCTGAACCTGTAAGAGGGGTTCCCACAGAGACAAGGGGGTAAAAGGAAACCCAGCTTCCTCTGAGCCTGAGGCCCTGGAGTAGCACTCTCCTAACGAGATCTAAGGTGCTTTGTTAAGAGAATAGAAGAAAGCAGTTCCACTGAGAAGCAAGACCTCCAGGTGCCAAGAAGAAGAGAAAGCATGATCCCTCGGCACGGTTAGCACTAGGGTTTTGTCTGGCTTTACATGGGTTTAAAGGTGGCTTGATTTTGCTTGGTGAATAGACTAGATGATTTGGGCATTTATGCTGGTTACTCAGCCATACAATATTGCACTAAAATAGACACAAATCTGGAGGAATGTATACTCTGGTTCTACGGAATTACTAAGAGAACAGTAATTTAATAAATACTGTGAAACGCTAATTTCAATTCAGAAAGCATGAACATGATAGAAATAACTACCTAAAGTTATATTTCAAATGAAAAAGAATTAAATTTATTGATATAACTCAAAGTGGTTCAAATTGGGTTATAAAGTTCAAATCTGAAACTCCAACTTCAAATGGTAAATAATGAAACACAGTAATGAGGGATCACATACCAGCAGCTCAAAACCAAATCGAAGCTCTACCCAAGTCTGTCTACTTCCATTACCAGCCTGACAGTAAGAATCAAACTGCTTATAAAAATGCACCTTTTCCATATCTTACAGAGAAAAATTGACAACTGATTTCTAGTAATTTTAATACTAACACGCATAACTTAGCAAACACACACACACACACACACACACACACACACACTAATGATAAATGTGCACAGCTACTAACAGAAAGTTCCAGCATTTCATAGACTTCAGGCTTAGGCAGTGGCCATCTCAAAGCATACTGTCAGACAGTAAGGACTGGCACTACCCATCAGAACAGGGAGAATGGTGAAAGAACCATGAAGAACTGCCTCGTCATAACTTTCCCAGCAGGTGGACTGTAAACCAATCCAGAATAATCTGCTGAATTCCACAGCTACTGAGGTCAGTTTCTGCATCCAAATCTTTGTAGGAAGAAAAGGGCCCTCAGAAAGTAGGCCATTCATCTGAATCCAGTTCAGAAAATTTCCAGTGTGGCACAAAGCTATGTCATGTAAGCACAGAGATGTATTCAGCAGGGGTAGAGAGACATAGATACAGGCAGACTACAAAGGAGCCCTCCCATGGCTCATGAATAAGTCGAGGAAATGATCAGGAAAAAAGTGGTGGAGGGGGAGAGAGACAGAAAGATGTTTAGACAGATGGCCCACTTAAAATGCCTGAGATAGTGTATAAGCAATTTTAATGAAACTTTAGATCTARCACATGATTTTTTTTCTTATTTTCCTCAACTGAAGAGGAAAAGAAAACAATTCCAAGGAAGACAGAAAATTAGCCATGGGCTGAAAACCCCACGTTCAGCAAGTTCAGAGAGAAGAAGGGTCAGAAGCATGAGTTTTAGTAGTACAATAAATTCATGTAAATTCTTTACAGAACCATCAGCTATCAAAATGAATAGAAAAAAGCATGGAACAAACACATTAAAGGAATTTTAAACAGAAGTCTACTGCCAAGCCAAACGAAAATCTATGCCTTATTATGTGAGAACTTACAACAGGGTAACATTAAAGTTCATCACTGCAAAGACAGATAAAAGTAGCTTTCAGAGAACCCTTCAAAGCCAGAAGCAGGCATGTGGAAGGATCAAGATCCACCTACAAGCAATTTATAATATGTGCACCAAACACATGACACAAAGCCTGTCACAAAACTGTCCTGAGACATCATGGACATCACCGGGTTTAGTGTTAGTATCACAGATAATCAGACAAGTGACAGAATCTAGTACYGAATGTATTACTACAATCTTACAATTATTCATAGATGCAAATCCCACTCTCTTCCTCTACTGCAAAGTGTGTGCTTCTCTTAGACGTGGAGCCCATGAATCAGGAAAGCAACTCAGGCTAGTTGGCATCACTGCAAGCTTCACCCATTGACCAAGTGTAAACCTGTGAACACTCTGTGGCCTCCATATGATGGAAACTCACTGTGCCTCTGTTTTCTTATTCTCAAGAATGTCTAGCTTGTATGTGGATCAGAGGAGATAAGATGTGAAACACTTGGGGTGTTACTGTGCAGTAAGGGTCCAGCATCTACAAGCTTCCATCGGGGTCTGCTACAAAAATCTGAAAATATTCCATTGTCTCAGCAATGCTATACATCTTTCTGAAAAGATAGATAGATATATAAAGGACACCTGGCTGCCCCGTTATAACAGCCATAATATGAATCCTACAAGGTACCTGTCATTATTAATGCTCTCTTCTTGATGGGATTCAGAACCCCCAAGGAAACATATCTCTGGATGAGTTTATGAGGGTATTYCAGAGAACTGTGACTGGGGAGGGAAGATCTACCCTGAATGTAGGTGGCCCCAAGGCCTGAGAAGAAAGCAAGCCAATAAAGACCAATCAGTTCTCTGTTGCCTGATTGAGGGTGTGCTGCAACCTCACACTCCTGCCACCATGCCTTGCCAACCATGCCAGACTCTCTTCTCAAAGTGTGACTCAAAATAGCTCCTTCTATCTTCAACTAACTTTGGTCAGCTATTCTGCTGCAGCAATAACTAAGAATACAGTGGCCATTGATATACAAAAAGAGGTGGTACATACATGAAATCCTGTCATCTGCAGCAATGGGGATAGAACAGAAAACACTAGCTGAAACAAACAAGTTACCAAAACACAGAACCAAATGAGCTTGCACATCAGAGCCAAACAGCTAGGTTTCATGAATGAACACTGAAGGCCAGAAGGTTAGGAGGAAAGGGATGGAAAGAGGGTTGGATAACAAGGTACCAAACAGTTATACAGGAAGTGTCATGGGTGGGCTGGTTCCAAAACAGTTACAGAGGAGGGGTACTTCCTGCATTTTATACCAAAGAGGGATGACTGGAAGACAAACACTGGAAGAATCCAGTACAAGCAAAGAGAGGGTTTTGTTTTGTTTAGTTTTTTAAATTTTTTTTTTTGTAGACAGGGTTTCTCTGTGTATCTCAGGCTGTCCTTAAACTCATAGAGATCCCCCTGCCTCTGCCTCCAAGTGCTAGGACTAAAGATGTGCAACATCTTCACTCAACTGGAAACAAAGGTAATTAAGATGTAAATGCTGGACTGGAAAGATATCTCAACCATTAAAGGCTAGGCTCACAACCAAAAATATAAGATGTCAATGCTAACTATCCTTCTAAGACCATTTTATGTGACATATATGTATCACATTATCACATGGAACCCACAGATATAAGAAAACAAAATAAAATGCAATTTACATAGTGAAATTCAGCAGTCTTCAGTTCCACCACCTGCCTTCCAGATCTCCCACAGTTAACTGCGGGTTATACTTGTCTGCTCCAAAGCTTTACTTCAGTGCATCCTGAACACATGTAGTCTGGGATGAGCTTTTGTTCAAAGTACTTCTGAATTCCCCTCTTGCTTACTGGATGCTTTCTTCTATATAGCATGTTCTCTTGTACACATGCTAAAATTAGCTCCTCCTATTGATGGGCACTGTGTTGTCTCCATTTTAGATTTCGGGTGAATATGAGGTTCCCGTCATTATTATAAATGCCAAGGAGCACCACTCTTTGCTCCTACCCATCAGCCCAAGTGGCTGTGTCAGTCTGCATCCCCACTGCAGAGGAGGAGACTTCCTCTGGCACCTGTCCCATCCTTAGCAGTACTTGTTGTCTTTAGTACTCTGGATTGTAAATGCCCTAATAGGCATAGAATTGAAACTTGGTGGGTTTATTATTATTATTATTATCGACTATACTAAGGTTCAAAAAATACATGTTTTCTTGTGTGTTTTTGTCTTGTTTTAATGTTTGTTTGTTCATTTTGCTGTGTGTGGGCATATGACAGTGTGCCTGTAGAGGTCAGAGGACTCCTTACAGGTCAGGTCTCTCCTTCCACCACATGGGTCCTTTATTCAGTGTACCATTTCCTGGCCCACTCTTCTAGGTGAACACATTGGCTTGTGACTGATTTCTGGTTTTCTTCTGTGAGAGGACAGGGATGGACGTCATTCAGGGAGATTCTGTAGGCCATGTCTTGCACCTGTGTTCACCTATATAGTTTCATTATTTCTCAAGTTCCCTTTGCACAGCCAGAAAGATTCCAAAGCCTTGTGTCTACTCCCCAAATACAGCCCTCGTGGAACTGTGATTAGACCTATATCCACTCTAACTTATATAAGGCAGGGGCCACCTTTACCTCTGCTCATCCCATCTGTAAGCAGGTGCAGGCTTAATGTTGAATTTCTCTTCACTACACAAATCAGGTTTGAGTCTCTTGTCAATTTAAATCTGTTATGACAGATGCCTCACAGACTTCTTAAATAACCTACTAAGTTGTTCTGCAAAGCCTTGTTTTCCAATCTTTATACTTTTTGTTCATTCTTTATTACTCTGAGAGATGATGACATAGAATATGCTTTGTTAAGGTATTTGCTTAATTATTTTAATGTTATGTTAAATGGAACATTGATTCTTTTTCATTAATTTAGTTTTATTGAAAAGCAATTTATATTTGACTTTTAGCCCTATACTTAACTTTCCTAAATGTGTTAGCTTGGAAATTGGATTCGTAGATTCCTTAAGGATTTTTTATACAATTGATTATGACCTCTCTGAACACAAAGTACTCATCTTCCTTTCTGTCTGCCTGTCTTATTTTGCTTCTTTTTATTGTAAAGATTAKGATCTCTAGTATAATATGGAAAAAATATTAAATGATGTATTACTTTTTACTTCTGTGTATGTGAACGAGAGAGACAGACAGTCAGACAGACACAAGTATGTGGATGCCCACAAAAGCAGTAGGAGCCTGCGAGCTGCCAGATGTGGTGCTGAGAATGAAACTTGGGTCCTGTAGAAGACCATCAAGTGCTCTTAACTGCTGAGCCACCTCTCCAGCCACTTAGTCTCAATCTTATGAAGACAACATCCAATGTATTTCTCTAGCATTTCTTGCCCTGCTCATCCCTTTCCTTTTGTGACTTCCAACACACATGTGCTACCTTTATTTATAACACTAAACTGTTGTGGATAGTCCTGGGCTTGTATTTTTATGCTAATTCCACTCCTCAAAGGAGCTACAGATGAGGAGTTGCCTTGTGAACCTTCTCCCCACCTTAACTTTTCAAATAAAGGCTTGAGCCAATGATTGGGCAGGAGGAAGGGGGAGGAGCTGAGAGTTTGGGGGAGGAGAAAAGGATCGCCAGGGGAAGGGGGAGGAGCTATGAGGGATCAACAAAGAGGCTGCAGAGAGAGAAGCTCATGGCCTGGAGAAACCGCAAGTTATATGGGAAAATATAGATGAGAATAGAGTAGTATAGTGGGAAATCTGCCCAGTCTAGGCTTATAGTTTGTATTGTTACTGAGTTGAGATTTCTTTTACCGGGTAATTGGATTGGAAACAAAATAGCAACACTAAACTGTCTTCAATTTTTTAAAACATATTTTCTGAAATATATTCTACATTTAAAACAAAATAAAAAAAACCCTGGGGCTAGACAGCTCAGTGGTCAAAGTGCTTGCTCTGTGAGCAAAAGGACTGAAGCTTGGAGCCCCAGAACTAGTATTAGCCAAGTGGGCATAGAGGCAGGCCCACCTGTGATCCCAGAGCTCAGGAAAAGAAAGGATCTCCATAACAGCCTGGCTAGGAAGACTAGCTGTATCAGAGAAATCTGGACTTGACTGAGACTCTGCCTCAGAGAAGAAGGTGAAGGTACCCTGAAGGCAGATCCCTGATGTATGCTTCAGGTCTCCAYAGAAACATGTACTTATGTATGCCCAGACACATGCAAACACACATATACACACATGAAAAGAAATACTCCTATATTTAAGGTACATAACTTGTAAGTTTGGACATATATGTTTCTGATACCAACTACCACAGTCCTGGTGAGAAACCCTTCTGTGCTTCAGTATCTGGAATTGCATTTTCTCTTTCTTCAGACTGTATAGACAATCACTTGTCTACCTTCTAAACTACCCATCCTTTCTTCTGTCACCACCRGCCTGCTTTCCAGTGTCCCCACCAAGCTGTCCATGACAGATACATTGTACAACTGGAATTTCACTTCCTGAATTCTTATCACTTCCATTCCCATGCTGAATTCCATTTCAGTTCTCTCATTTGATCTTTTAAAACATGAAATAATTAAGTCCCACTTTAAAGTCCTTACCCATGATTCTAACAGCTTCATGTTCTCCTGGCTGGTTTCTTCTGACTTCTTTTTCTCTGAACTATGACTCACCTTTATTCTTAACCTATATGAAAAATCAACCTTCAGGGTGGGGGAGATACTAAAGGAGATACTGAACATGTTAAGGGATCTTCCTGAGTGGTCTTTATAACAACAGGCACTGAAGTTACTAATTAATAACTGAAGATGAAGTCGTGCTTACTTTTCATATAAGAATGTGTCGATTTGGTTTTGTTCTTAATAAATCAAACAGCCCATACTGCTGATTCCAGAAACAGTCTTTTCTCCCAAGGGATAGCCCCTCCAGGGTTTAAATGGAAAGTCTGAAGTATTTACAAGACCTTCCAACTGGTAAAACTCAAAACTGCAAGTATCATAAGCATATCTCTTCCTATGCAACTCAAATTCAAGTTCTGTTCCTTCATCATTCCAGCAAATTCTCCATGATGGGTTCCCYGGAGTCTTTATGCATACACATTTCAAGAGGCAGTAGATAACTTAAGAGAAGCAAATTTCCAATATGGAACTCTCCTGTGTATTGCCATTTTGCTATGATATCCTGCTCAATGTCAAGAAGTCTGACAATCCTACATATCTTCTCTGAAGCATAAGATAGTGGCTACTTTTAAAATTTCTAGCCATTCTCTGATGCCTTTGAAAGTGACTACACTACAGGTGAAAAAAAACAGATGTGCACCTCACACACTATAGTTTCTCTCAGACCTACCTTGTTAGGAAGTATGAAGGAACTTCTGATTTGGAAATGTATCTCTTTTTGGAAGCTTACAGTCAGGTATGTATTCCAGGATAAGAGAGGTTTTCAAGAATCAATGAGGGTGACCTTACCTGTAACTCACTACACTGGTGATATGGAACCTGAAGTGACCACCACCTGTAGCCAGGCAGGAACCCAAGTGGAACAATAGAGAAACCAACACACCCACAAAACTTTCAACCCAAAATTTATCCTTACTACAAGAAATGCAGGCATGGGGGATGGAGTAGAGAATGAGGGATAACACCCAATAACAGGACTAACTTGAGACCCATCCTATGGGTAAGCACCAATCCCTGACACTATTAATGATACTCTGTTATGCTTGCAGACAGGAGCAAGTTGTCCTCTGAGAGGCTCTACACAGCAGCTGACTCAAATAGATGCACTCACAGCTAAACAGTAGATGGAGCTTGGGGACTCTTATGGAAGAATAGGAAGAAGGATTGTGAACTCTAAAGGGGATAAGAACTCCTCAGGAAGACCAACAGAGTCAACTAACCTGGACCCTTGATGCTCTCAGAACATACAAGGGCTAGACCTAGGCTTCCCTGCATATATGCAGCAGATGTGCCCCCTTAGTCTTCCTGTTGATCCTAAACAACTGGAACAGAGTGGGGGGCTATCCCCAAACCTGTTGCTTGTGTATGGGATATGTTCTTCTAGTTGGACTGCCTTGTCTGGCCTCAACAGAAGAGGAAGTGCCTAGCCTTGCAGAGACTTAAAATGCCAGGGTGGATGAATACCAGGGGCTAAGGGACACCGACTCAGAGGAGAAGGGGAGTGGGAAATGGGGAAAGGATTGTGGGAGGGATGACTGGAAGGAAGGCAGTGAGTGGGACATAAAGTGAATAAGTTAAAAACTTAAATTTTAATTTTTTGTAAAAGAAGGAAATTTACAATATTTAGACTCCTCCTCTCTAGAAAACAATCTAGAAAATCTCTCTTCTGCTTTGGCATTTGGGTAACCATCTAACTTAT
This sequence comes from Apodemus speciosus, assembly GCA_002335545.1. NCBI lineage: Eukaryota > Metazoa > Chordata > Mammalia > Rodentia > Muridae > Apodemus > Apodemus speciosus. The sequence continues at coordinate 29,337 of BDUI01023076.1, forward strand.
TTGACATTACTGTTCCTAAAAGAAGGGTCAACTCCATTCCTGCCATAAATTCTTGTATCTTATCATATGGACACTATTTGTGATTTTTGGAATGACTTAGTAACTAATTCTGTAGACAGAAGGCTAACAGTATGAAARGAAGAATGTATGTAAAGGAGCAGAGCTCTGTGAAGTGATGGGTGGAACACTGGTCAGCCGGGTCAATGCTATCTACACCCACAGAACAAAAGAGTAAACCAGAATTTCCACAGAGAAGCAAATTGAAGGCAAAAAAAAAAAAACATTAAATATACCTCTAAGATTCAAGGCCCATACCTAAACATAGTACAAGGAATTTACAGCAGACCAGCAGCCAACATCAAAGTAAATGGAGAGAAACTTGAAGCAATCCCACTAAAATCAG
>BDUI01023082.1:17643-33940 GCA_002335545.1 Apodemus speciosus
CGAATGCCCAGTCTGTGCAGGAACTCTTGGTACGTGATATAACCCCTTCCCTCGGTGTCATAGCTTTAAAGAAACAAAGACAATGCTGTCAGCTGTGCTAAGGAAAGTGAGCTGGCACTCAGGGTGGGGAGGGGGCGGGACAGCATCAGCCACTTGGGGGGTAAGTCTTCTTGTCAACAAGCAAGGCCAGCAGACATCACAAATACAGTCTCAGCTGGTGCCTCTGAGCCTCTCTGCACCTAGACTTAACAGGGCCCCTGGGTGATCCACAGGTTTACTGACTTGACAATCAGAGACATGCCCCAAGAGAATGGATTCAAAGCATGGTGGAAACACGRTGGCAAACGCAGAAGTTGAACCCCGCTCTCTGCACGCAKTTTTAGCCGGGTACCTCCGTGTAAATGGAGTTGGACTAAGGTTTAGAAGAAAATCTTTCAGGAAGCATATTCCACCTTGAAGCCCCAATAAAGGAATAGCACTTGATTCAAGGATGTTAAAAGCACCCCCACCCTCCTCCCCGTCTCCACTTTGAAGAGCCGCCAATTACACATACCCAGCAAGAGAGCCTAGAAGGAAAACAAGATAAGAACTGTGCTTTGTGCCTTTTAAGTCATTTTCTGTTATCAAGATTTTTCTGAATTATGATTCATTAAAAAGGGAATAATGGAGGTTTTATCTCCTGATGCTATTCACATAGAATAGAATTACTTCAATAAAAATTTGAAGGCAAATGGACCATCTTCTTTTCCTTTTTAAAGCATTTGTTTTTAACAGAAAGGTCTTGGTCTACAGGTAACCAATGAAAAGATAAGCTCTGTGGATGTAGCTTTTCCTAGATTAATTGAGGAGCTACAAGGGACAGGATCTTCTAGTTAAGGCACGAGAGCCTGATTCCCCTGAGGGGAAGATGCTGGTTTTTAGAGGAACTGCTCAGTGTGGCACCTGAAGAGAGCCCTTCAGAATGGCCACATTGTACCCTGCCAATGAAGGGAGTTATCTGTTCCTCTGAGAGTGCCCATTCCTCCTCACAGTTCGCGCAGCAGACTGAGGCTAGCAGCTGAGGCAGGGGTGTGAGCTCTTGTGCGTCCGCTATGCAAAGAATGCCAGGAGTCAGACGGCTGGGCGCCTACAGGAGATGCGGTATATAGCACAGGTCCTGCTGTGCTCTGTGGACCTGCAGCTTCCCTTCAGACCTGTCCCTGGCATGGGTGGGGAAGTTACCCTCTGGTGGCTTCTTTCGAGGGAGCCCAGGGTACCCTGGTACCGGGAAGCAAGGCCCTACCAACTCTTGGGGCCATGGCTCCCGTGAAGGTAAAGGCTCAGAACAGCTGCCTTAYAGGCTTGTCATCACTTGTGACTAGCCCGCAAGCCTTTCCAGGTGTGTGTGTGATCAGCGTGACCTTCATACCACCACCCAGGAAATTACAGCCTGCCTTTGCCTGTGAGTTTTGCTTTTAAAAACATTGCACATGGGGGTTGGGAGGCGGCTCAGTGACTAAGCACTGGTTGCTCTTCCAGAGGACTTGCGTTTGATGATCAGCCCCATGTGCTGGCTTGGAACCAGCCATAACTCTAGTTCTGGGGGGGGGGGGTGCTCTGATGCCCTCTTCTGGCCTCCTCGGGCACCAGGCACACAGATAGGACACATATACATTCGCGCAGGCAAAACACTCATACATGTAACATTAAGTAAATCTAAAACATAGTAAATAGAGCAAAGTACAAAAAAGAGCACCTGTCCAGCTCAGGGCTACCCCTAGTCTGACACCAGAGTGCTTTATCATGTGACCCAAGTGAGACACTCCCAGGCGATGTTCCCAGGATCCCCAATCCCACAGGAGGGTTGCTGACACTCTCAGAGGGTCAACAACCCATCCCTCAGATGGTCCATCCTGGTGAGAGGTTGTGGGGGGGGGGGGGGGGGGTGGGGGGAGGATGGGGAAGCTTTCCATCCTCCCAGACTTAACATACCATGATCCTGGCCTCCCTTGGATTCTTAGGGGCTTATGGGGACTGCCAGGACTGCCAGGAAGGGCCTGCATTTGCTGTTGCTATCTGCAAGTGAGTTGAGGGTGCTGAGTTTAGGTCATGTCTCCGGTTATATGCAAACTTCCGGAGGCACTACTGTGTCTTATCCATTGCTCCTGACTCTCAGGCCCTGAGGCAGGCTTGCTGCAGCCATGTGCCCCTCGTTTGTGTGTGTGTGTGTGTGTGTGTGTGTGTGTGTGTGTCCCAGACGGTACACTTCTGAGGCACAGATTTCCCACACAGCCTGCTCTCCGCCATGACACTTGGGCTGAATGAAAAGGCACTTCTTAATTACTTTATTAATGAAGATGGCAAACAGGCTCTTCTCATCACAGAGACATGGAGGAGCAGATTGCACAGTTGCAAAAAAAAATACTGCTATGAATGTGAATAATCGTAGAGCTAATTCTGCTTACATAACCTCCCCCTTCATTATGCAATCCTCTGTGTAACATTAAAAGAAAAAAACCCAACTGTCTATAAAGGTTGAATTTTAAAATCACTGAGCAACAGATATGGCCAAGGAAAACAGTGTCCTGAGCAGAGGCCCCAGAGAAGCTTGCATGTACACACAGAAGCAGTTACGAATTCATGGTGTAGGCAGGTGACTTCCCATGTGCTGAGCAGTGTGGTCATTCGCACGTGGGATCTGCAGACACGCACATTCATCACCCAGCTTTGCTGAGAGTCTTGGTCCTCTGTGCTATTTAGACAGTGGATTCTTGCATGTATCTCAGGAGGAGTTCTGAGCACCATGGCCCCAGGGGTAAAAGGTGTGGTCCAGGGTATGGAACATAACCTGCACATGCCCCAGACCATACGGAGAGGCACCGGGAACCTTGTGCAGCTGGGATAGGAGGAATTCTCTACGGCGCCATCTTAGAGAGTGGTTTGACGTCCCGAACATCTGCTCTTCAGAAGGAAGAGTGGCCAACTTTCGAAGCTGGTGCCCACTATAGCAAATCCTGACAGCAATAGGTGAGGTGGCCTCTGCCGTAGCCCCCGTCCGTAGGCCACTTCTGCTCTCCCGGGCACAGCACGCTCGCCATGGGACACAGGCTCCTCTAGTGTCTACTGGAGTTCTTCCCCATTCCAACCTTTGACAGGGTTTCCATGCTGAGCCTCATGACTGACAGGTCCCCACAGTGAACCTCTGTTCCTGTGTTTCTGTCCCAGCCAATCTTCTTTCCTAGGCGGCAGGCCCTACTCAGCCTGTCCATCCTGCACATCCTGTTCGGACATCACCCACTCGCCATCTAAGGGGCAGGTATTATTGCCTTTAGTAATGACAGACGCAACCTCACTTCCTGTTAATGAAGAACAGGGGTGACAGCCTACAGCGTGGCTTCTTCGTCAGGGTCCTTGGTTAGATTTGAAGACTGAGATACGGCACTCAGACTGTAAAGTACTGCTTTACATCTGAATCCCTACATGGGGCCCTGCCAGGATTGAACACCAGCCAGCATTGCGTACCATACTCCCAGCATGCAGCTGGGGCCTCCTGGCTGGCTGGTGGACACGCACCTGCTGGTCTCCACAGACGCTTCTGACCCAGAAGCTTCCCTACAGCACGCCCTCAATCTACGCACATCCATGATGTGATTTCTTCAGTGAGCCCAATAAGTTTGTTTTGGATTCAAATCAGCAGAGTCCCACTTGAGGCCTCAGAAGGCCAGTTACTCCACCCCTCCGCTGTGGGCCCTGGGCAGGCTGAGGCCTTAGGCTTTTTCCATATGGGCAGCACATCCCCGGCGCCTTCCAGAAGCTCTGCTCATGGAGTACCCTTCCCCTATCCCTGGCTCAGGGGTTCAACGGCTGCTGATTCAGACGCAGCTGAGGCGTGCTGTCCTGGAGCTGGGGAGTGGAAATGGAGGGTGGAGCTGCCTTCAGCTGAGAACCTGAGGAGCCAGTCAGTCTCCAAATGACCCCCCCCCCCGTGACTGAAGGGGAGCACACCTTCCATGCGGTCAGGGGTCCTCGGCAGCTCCTTGCAGCCTAGCCAAGCAGGCTGCTCTTGGGCACTTGGGCTCTCAGCTCCAGAGCTGGCTTCAGTGGGCAGCTTCCCTTTGTCCCGTCAACACCTACAACCAGCCTGATCCCTGTATGCCAGCCCTGGCGATGGGTGCCCATGGGTGGACCTCCAGTTCTATGGTCCCCACCTCCTGAGTGAACACCCACAGAGATGAGGAAACTGGCTGAGTCTTCCTCGCTTCCTGGGAGGGAAATGTCCCCAGGAGCCATCAGGCACAGTGTGGAGTTTAGATGAAGAGGAAAATATGGAGGTACCTGAACCGCTGAGATTTGGGGGTCAATGTATTAATTTATCTCCACAGCATAAAGCAGGCCCTTCCAGGCTAATCCACAGCTCAGGGAAGTGCACTTCAGAGGCGCCAGTAAGTGCTGGGTGAACATTGGATGCTGAAAGCCTCTTCCATCTAGATCTCATGTTCTCTCACACCCAGGCTGTCGGGAGAAAGCACGCCACTCTCCTCTGCTTCTTGCCACCCCCCTGTTCTGACATCTTTGGGTGCACCCAGACTTCCTGAGCTGGAAGGCGTCAGGTTCCAGACTTCCTGGACCCATTTATCAGGAGCAGGAGGTTCCATCGCCTCCTTTACACAGTCAGCCAGCCCTGGGCAGGTCACCTGTCTCACTGCAGCTTTCTGGGGCAACCAGATGTTAGGACAGCTGGAGAGGAGGCTACAGATGCCCTGAGAACCCCTGAGGGGGCGTCCTCACTGCCCACAGCGCCCCCTGCCGTGAAAATGATAGGCAGGCTTGTTTGCACCAGCGGCCCGGAGGGGAAAAGCTAGGGTAGGCTGCTGTAGATGAAGAGGTGACATCCGGTTCATAGACCTGACATCTGTACCCCTTGATTTCCTCTGAACTATCAGAATGCTTCCTAATCCGAATTTCCACTTGGCTGACTGTTCCGCCCTCAGGTGCCTGGTATTCTCCACACGCATTACACAGGGCCCTCGCCGTCCCAGCCCGGGGTCCCGTAGCTGACCGTGTGAGCTGCTCTGGCCGTCACATCCCAGGAGCGGTCCCGTAGCTGACCGTGTGAGCTGCTCTGGCCGTCACATCCCAGGAGCGGTCCCGTAGCTGACCGTGTGAGCTGCTCTGGCCGTCACATCCCAGGAGCTTCTGTTCTCCCACGCTGCCTCACATCCGGGCTGCTAAAGGCTGGCACCACCTCCTCAATCCTCAACACTCCTCTCCCCCCCAACCCCCGCCCTCCTGGACAGCCTTCGGCCTCCTCCTGCTTGGCACCCAGAGCCCGTTGGCCTCCCAGCTCCAGGATGGTCTCCTGCAGCTCCCTCCCTCCCTGTGTGGCTCATGTWACTCAAGGAGGCTTTTAGAAGTGGACTTGTCCACATCATTTTCCTACTGGTCTCTTGGCTCTCAAGCAAGGACCGCTGTGACCTGGCCTTCATCGAATTCAGCTGCCACGCATGGCCATGCCGCCTGCTCTCTGGAAGTCCTGCTGTCTGTCTTCTAGATGCCCTGGTGTCTTAGGGTTTTATTGATCATGATCTTGATCATTGATATCGTGACCAACAGCAGCTCTTCCAAAGGACGGCATTTAATTGGGGCTGGCTTACAGTTTTAGAGGTTCAGTCCATTCTTGTTATGTCCAGGCAGACATGGTGCTGGAGAAGGGGCTGAGAGTTCCACATCGTGATCCTCGGGCAGAGGAGGAGGTTGGATTCCACACTGGGCAGGGCCTGAACACTGGAGACCTCGAGCCCCACCCCCACAGTGACACACTTCCTCCAACAAGGCCACACCTCCTAATAGTGCCACTCCCTATGGGCCAAGCACTCAAACCCATGAGTGTAAAGGGCAAAACCGATTCGAGCCACCACATTCCTTCTACTCCCCGGTCCCCATAGGCTTGTAGCCCTAGCATCATGCAAAGTGCATTTGGTGCCACTTCGAAAATCCCCACAATCCATCACGGTTTCAACAATGTTGAAAAGTCCAAAGTTCTAAGTCTCTTCTGAGACGCATGCACTCTCTTAACTGCAATCCCTTATAAAATCAAAAAGCAGATCACATACTTCCAACCCATCGTGGCACAGGATACACATCACCGAAGTGTGAGGAAGGCAGCACAGCAAGGAAATACCAGACTCAAGCAAGATCAAAAACCAACTGGGAAAACTCCAAGCTCTGCATCTCCACGACTGATACCACAGTGCTCTTCAGATCTCTAACTCCCTTCTTCTTTGTTGACTACAGCAGACCTCTTTCTCTTGGGCTGCTTCCACTCCATGTGGGCAGCTTTTCTGGGCAGGTGTCCCATGGCTCTGTCATCTCTAAACTCTTGGGGTCTCTGGGTCACTCCAGGTTTCACCTTCAGAGCTTCTGGAATACAGCTTCCTTCTGCTGCTGCTATTCTTGGGGGTTGTCCCATGGTACTGGCATCTCCAAAACAATGGGGTCTTCTGCTGCAACTGGGCTGTACTTTTTCCAGTAGCCTCTCAGAGGCTCTCTTCTTGTTGCCAAGCTTCAAATTCTTTGCATGGCCCCTTCAGTCTTGGGTCTTCAACTGCCGCTGAGGCTGCACCTTTACCCATGGCCTTCCATGGCCTCTCACAGTGCCAATCCTCAACTGCTTTCCATGACCCCCCTTCACGCCTTCAAAACCAGTACCACCTGATTGAATCTTACACAAGTCCATCTGCCAGCACAAGGTACAACCTTGGCTGCCTCATATAATGGCCTTTCTGGGCCTCCATGTAGGGACACTCCTTACATATATTCTTGGCCTTAGCACTTTCCTTAGTCATAGAGGGAAAGCCCATCCTTGATTCTAAAGCCAGAACCACATGACCAAAGCTTTCAAGTTCTGCTGTTTGCTGGGGCTGGAACATGACCTCTTGTTCAATTACATCTTCATTAGCTTTCTGTTTTCAATGGTTCCCTTCTCTGCCTAAGCTTGGCTGTTCTGGAACTTGCTTTATAGACCAGGCTGTTCTTGAACTTTGAAATGACATGCCCATGTCTCCTGCGTGCTAGTATTAAAGGCACGTGTCGATCTGGATCAAAAGATGTGTCATCCCATTTCAACATCAGGATCAAAAGCCTCAAGATCCAGAAAATGGGTGTGCCCTCCATTTCTGGATTATAGTTCATTCCAGATACAATCAAGTCGACAACCTAGAATAGCCATCACAATACCCCCATTTAGAATAGGTAGCAATGTCCCTTGAGGAACATCCTTTTTATAAAATGAAAGCTAGGCTGGGTGGGATCTTGCCCCGAGGACTTCGCTCCCTTAAATATGATTTAATATCTTTAATCTGTTTATCTCCATGAATGGATTTAGCTCCATTCCACTTCCTGATGTCCCTTTATTTCTTGAACCATACATTTTGTACTTTTCCTTTGCTTGCTAAGTTTCATCAAAATGCTCTTCATGAGGTCCACAGGACAGAGTCTATACTAAGCTGTTTAGAGATTCCCTTTGCCAATGCAATTAATTTAAATCTCTTCACCTTAGCCTCAGGCAGACTCTTCAGACAAGAGCAAAAAGCAACCATATCCCTTACCAAAATATCATAAAAACAATCTCTAGGCAGTATATTAAAATTCTTCTTCTCTGAAACCTCTAGAGCCAGGCTCCCACAGTTCAAATCACCCTCAACATTACTGTCTTCCATGTTCCTACTAGTATGGTCCACTAAGCCCCACTTAAAGCATGATTTCCTAAACAAAGTCCCCAAAGCCACATTCCTCCAAATAATAGCATGGTCAGGCCTACCACAGCAATACCCCAGTCTCTGCTACCAACTTATGTCTTTGTTAGGGTTCAATTACTGTGAACAGACACCATGACCAAAGGACATTTAATTGAGGATGGCTTATAGTTTTAGAGGTTCAGTCCATTATTGTCATGGCAGAAAACATGACAACATCCAGGCAGACATGGTGCTAGAGAAGGAGCTGAGAGTTCCACCTTGATCCTCGGGCAGCCAGGAGATTGGATTCCACACTGGGCAGAGCTTGAGCATAGGGGAGACCTCGAAGCCCACCTCCGCAGTGACACACTTCCTCCAACAAGGCCACACCTCCTAATAGTGCCACTCCATATGGGTCAAGCATTCAAACACTCGAGTCTGTGGGGTACATACGTATTCAAATCACCACCACACCTAGCTTCCAGCAGCAGCTGGCCTGGAAAATGACGTCCTCCCCACACCTCTCCTTGTTCACCCTTCTGTATCCCCCCTGTCCCACTCTGCTGTCCCAAGGAGATCCAGACCAATGGATGGCACCTGAGCTCAAGAGTCCGGCTGGGACAGTGGTGGCGGCAGCTCCTGCTCAGGGCCAGCTGGAACTCTAGCAATTTCTGTGGCAGCACACAATATGACCCTTGCTGGGGTGGAGGCAGCATTCTGATCTGTAAAAGGCACCCTGACTTCCTCTGGACCCTGACACTAGGGTGCGGAGTTGAGTTTGGGGCGGTGTAGCCCTCCTTCTCAGTTCCTCCCTGGCTCCTGGTCCCTAGGGAACAAGGTCCCGTTTAGGCTTTCGGCTCTTCTAACATCTTTGTTTTTAGGTGTTAGAAGCCTTGCACGGAGTCGGGTGAAAGACTGAAAGTAGAACATATCACTCAGCGATCAAGACCTTCAGTGAGTGTGCGATGCTGGTGCACACCTCCTGGGAACCTGAGGGTCGGTCAATCACCATGTACTGAAGAAAGAGGTCATTCAAAGGTAGAACCGGAACCCAGAGCTTCTAGCTCACTGTGCAGCGCTCACCACACTGTTAGCCTCCTGGAGATGTAGGCATCCATGCAGGGAGGTATCATAACGGGGCTGGTTCACGTGAGCCAAGTCTAAAATGCATTTGGAAAATGGCCCTTATATCAGACCCTGTTCGGTTTAAGAGCGCCCTGGGAAACGGCTCCAAGTTGTCACGGTGTGCGTATTTCCTCAATAAACAGCTTGGCAGCAGCGACTGCCACCTCCTGGCATGGGCAGACTGCCTCTGCCTCTGCCACTTCTGCTGAAGGAAATCCCTGAGATCTGCTGCAGAGAAAGCAGGGACCTGAACTATGACATCTGCAAACCTCTCCACTCGGTACCGCTGCTGGGGGATCCCCAGCTCTTCAGAGGCCTGAGGACCAGCATATCCACCCACAGCTGCTCTCTACCAGGAAGGAGGAAGGAGGACACGGGATCGGACGCAACCCAAGAAATCCATCTGCAGCCCCACCTCCCCCGAGACCCTGGTGAGAAACTGCCCTGAGTTGGAAAGACACACACACGGACAGCCCTGGTGTGGAGACACTTACTTTTGCCAAAGCTTCTCGAATTCTCTTGGGGTGAGGGGGATGTCAAAGCCGTATAGTGAGTTCTTAATGTCCCTTCGCCGGAGGATACCGTTGCCCTCGTTATCGGTTTCTATGAAATTCTACAACAGAAGATGGTATTCAGTCACGTGCAGACACGGAGACTGTCCACAGCTTCTAGAACCGTCCAAGATACTTCTCTATGTGCTTTTAAGTTTTTCCCTGTCTGAGGTGTGGAGGCGTAGGAGTGTGGACGTGTGAGAGGTCAGAGGTCAAGTTCAGGTGCCATGCCAAGGTGCTGTTTGCCTTCTGTTTTGGGGACTGGGGTATGGGGCTCACTGAGTCAGCCCCAGGGGGGACTGCAAACCCCAGGGATCATCCTGACCTCACATCCTCCAGCAGTGAGATCACAAACACGGACCAGCATGCCTGGCTTTTAAAAATGCGGGTCCTAGGTCTTTATTTTTTTGTTTATTTGTTTGTTTGGAGACAGGGTCTCACTATGAAGCCCTGGTTGGTCTAGGCCAGATTGTTCTCAAACTCCCAGATATTCACCTGCCTCTGCCTCTGAGCGCTCGGATTATAGGCGTCTGCCACCACACCTGTTAAGCAGGTATCAACTGTGTTATCTCCCCAACATTTACTATTTTAATGGCAATGAAACTAGCTGGCCAGGATGTAGCCATGAAGGCTGGAGTTGCTGCTCAGCAAGGGAGCAGCTGCCTACAACGCACTAGGACCTGGGTCCCATCTTAAGCACAGCAAACTTTATCAAGGCGCATTCATAAGTTACAGCAACTAGAAAGGTGTAGAACTGGGACCAGGACAGACAAGCCGGCCACTGGTCAGATGAGGTATTCACAGGCTCTGTGGGAGGGGTGGAGGGTGGAGACGGAGCTGCCGGGGGTGAGGTAAAGGTGGACCAGGGACACCTCAGCACCCTGCAGAAGAGCCGAAGGTAGGCATGTCCACGGCGCACACGGTCTCATCTCAGTGTGAAGGCTGGGACTGAGCCCTTGAGGAGAATGCGAGGAGCTCTTCACTGAGATCAAGACAGGATAGCCAAAGAAGAAAGAGCCCATCGACCGTTTCACAGGCAGCCCGATTAAGGAAGAGCTACATGAAAAAGATGTATGGTCTCCTTAATCATCAACGAAGTGTGAACTGGAACTGAAGGACACAATCCTACACCTGCGGGAACAGCAAGTCCCAGCRGCAAGCATGGTGCTGCAGGGGTGGGGGAGGGGGGCTGAGAAGGGCCAYGCCACCAAAAAGACATCCATTTGGTTGCTGCATTGGTGTGCTGCCGGCCAGCCTAAGATAATATTCTTCTCCTCCATCCAGATGGAGGCTGATCCCTTTAAAATCTCTTTCGATGACGTTTGGATTCTACGACCCCCCTGCCCCAGCAGAGTCACAGATTAAACATGACCAGGCTGTCAGCTAGCTTGGACCCGGCATGCAGGAATCTTGGGCACTGCACTGTCCCAAAAGCGCGAGAACAGCTGAGCAAACTGAGCTGTTCGATTTGTAAGAGTGAGACCAGGGGTGAGCCGTTGCCTAGTGCTGGGACACACAGGTGCAGCTTGTCAGGGCAGACAGGTGGGCCCACAAAGCCCACTGTGCCAGGAAGACAGAGGCCATGAGAACCCTCCTTCTTCCCTCAGGCTGTGAGCGAGGCATTCAGACAGTGCTGGACGCTCCTGAGGGCAAGTGTGTACCAGGAAACAGCCATGCAGAGGAGAGGGAGAAAAGGTGCAGACACTTGAGGACACTGTGTGGAGGAGAAGCAGGCTCAGGCTTGAGAGAATCCAACAGAACTTGGCATTGGGCAGGAGCCAAAAAGAGCCAATGGGCAGAGCAAATGAAGAAACCAGACACAGCAAGTCACCCTTAAAGACAGAGGGAGAGAGCATCGCAGCATGCACTTGTGACTGTGGTGGTTTGTATATGCTTGGGCCAGGGAGTGACCACTGTTAGGAAATGTGACTTTGTTGAAATAGGTGTGTCAGTGTGGACGTGGGCTTTAATACCCTAGTTCTAGTTGCCTGGAGGCCAGTCTTCTCTTAGAGGCCTGCAGATGAAGATGTAGACCTCTCAGCTCCCCCCACACCCCGCCTCCCTGGATGCTCCTACTGTGCTCCTGCCTTAATGATACTAAAGGGAACCTCTAAACCTGTAAGCCAGCCCCAATTAAATGTTGTCCTTATAAGAGTTGCCTTGGTCATGGTGTCTGTTCACAGCAGTAAAGCCCTAACTAAGACAGTGACCTTCCTTTTGGAGGGAGGTCACTGTGTCCATGGTGACCCCACATCCTAGACTCAGGAGAAACTGTGTATGTCCATTCCTTCCTGTTGTCCCGAAGTTCAGCTGTCCCCGTCATTGTCAGATTGGCTATCCGTGACATCACAACTTCTGAGATTGCTCATGGGGGCATGTGTCTTGGAAACACACTTCCTCTCATCTCGTCAAAATGTGGTGAAACAGCTCCTACAGTGCCTGTTGGCTGTTGGGTGAAACCATTGATGACCCTTGCCTGATTTTCCCTTTAAATTTTAAATCTTCCCCCCAAGCCTGAGCTGAGGCCAGGGCTTCTCCACAGGCCCCGAGTTCCGCACGGTCTTCTCCCCAGTGACTCTGAGAGTACAAACATAGGAAGAATTTACTGGCGTGTCTTTGGGGCTGTTTATTTGGTTTTTGTCTTTTTTTTTTTCTGTCTTTTCTTTTTATCAACTTACACATTTTTATTAGACATCTAAACGATGTTTCCAGGCCAGTGCTCTTCAGGGATATGAAATCAAAATGATTAATTCTTTTGAAAGAGTCTCACTCTGGCTTAAATTAATAAAACAATTCAAACATTTGAAAACCATAAAAAAAAATTTAAACCTCTCACTGCTTTTTCCCTCCTTCCTCTGGGGTATGCGATGCATCTCAGGTTGGTCTCAAACTCTCTGTAGTTGAGGCTGACTTTGAACTCCTGATCCTTCTACCTCCTCCTCTCTAGAGCTAGGACAATAGGTGTGAGCAAGCCATACCTGAGTTTTCTCTTTGTTTCTGAGACATGGACTTCCTACATAGCTCAATCTGCCTGTGAACCTGCAGCACTTTGGCCTCCAGAGCGCTAGAATGACAGGCGCATGCGTCATGAGCGACTTCTTTCCCCCATATCTTTGTGCACATGCTTGCATTCCATAGTGCAGAGTGAAGGTCAAAGGACAACTTGAAAGAATCGGTTCTCTCCCCTTTCACCACATGGGGTCCAGGGATTGAACTCAGGTCTTCAGACTTGGCGGCAAGCTCCTCTTCCCGCTGAGCCACCTCACCAGCCCTTTACTTGTGTCTTTAAACATCTTTGATAATCGCTCATGTTTCAAGCATAAAATTTCTTCTTGAAGTTCATTCTCCTTAGTTGTTGAAAGTAGGGGTAGAATGTTCTAGGTCTCTATAGTTACACCATCTCTATCGCTTAGCAATGATAGAAACATCCAAATAACTTCATCATAGCTGCAGTCACTGATGGGGCTTTGGTTAGAGCAAAGCCAAGACTGGTCACTCAGAGTGTTGGGGAAGGTCTTTAAAGAACAGTAGGGACCCACACCGAGGGTACCTGGCGCTGTGTCCCCTTCTCCACACTGCTCAGCACAGCAGTTCCGAACAACAGAAGTGGGTTCCCCCACCTCCCTTACCTTGGACAGGTCTGCCCATCTGGTTTTGGCTTTCATGATGAGGTATTGATGAGCCTGCTCACAGGCTAGTTCCGAGTCTGCAACTTTCTGTTTACATCTGAAGAGAAAAGAATGCACAACTGTGTTTAGAAGTGGTGGGTTAGGACTCTCCCACGGGCCCCCACTCCCACCCTGACCCCTGATGCTTCGAAAGTGCCATTAAAGTCTGTGGTGTCACATCTGGACTGACTTGGTTCTTACAACACAGTCTCGTGTTGCCAGGGAGTCTTCTGAAACTTAACTTTCAAATTTAAGAGAAAAAAAAAATTGTCCCTCCCGCGCCAGCACACAAAGCTCACAGTGCCCATTTCTTCCCCAGAGGTTTGAAAAAGCAGAAGGTATGTATACTAGGATATTAAGTGCCACAGGAAGGAGCTTTAGGGCCTTTTAGTTCTGACTTTGCAAGTCCAGGTTAGAGAACAGTCTCAGCTGACCAGCAGGGACGCGTTAGAAAGCATGGCGCTCCCCGCTCCCCGTCCCAGCTACTTTTAATTTTCAAGACTTATTTTTCTTATTCCTGGTGATGTGTAGGTACTTGGGGGCAGGAAGTGAGCGTGAGTGCAGGTGTCCTCAGCGGAGCTGGGCGGCATGTGGTTGTGAACTGCCTGACAAAGGGACCTGAACCTGGGGGCCTCCCTAAAGAGCAGGCCACGCTTCGAACCACTGAGAGATGACACCCCACCTCTACCATGGCTAATTTTCAAAAGTTAAGCTTTATAGGATTCGAAGATGATCATAATTCCAGTATAGTTACTTACAGATGAGAGATACTTAAGATACCTTAGAAAGGCCTGCTGCTTGCTGCTGGCCCTTGATAGGCCTGCATGGGGCCCAATGGTGGCTGTGGCTAGACAGAGAGAAATGGGTRCCTGGGGTGCTCTGCCCACTAAGCAGATAGGGAAATTGTGGACGGTTGAGACCACAGGTCAGTGGTTGCCTCTAGGACCTATGTCTTGGTCTGGGCCCTCTCTATCTGGTTCCCAGTGTGACCCCCCTTCTTGCCTCTCCTACTTAATGCTTCTGGTATCCCCGGCTTCGCCCCCTCTACCCTCGGAGCCATGTCATGAGTGTCTGGYCTCACCCATGTTTCTTCGACATGTCTCTCCAACTGACTACTGGACTCCTCAGAATCACGGAACTTCACGGGTGGCGAAGGATCCGCTGCCCTGCCACCCTGGCCTCTGTGGCTGTGGCCCCCATGGGGGCCTGGGAAGGCCGGCAGGACCCTGTGGTGTTTTCTCCACTGGCTCGGAAGGATGGAAGCCCCGTGAGGAGCGGAGGCTTTTGGCAGCCTCCTCCTGTGACTCCACTTCCTAATGCAGCATGCTGGCCTGAGGTACTTCAAACGCGGAGGTGGAAGGAGGCTGTCTCTTGTTTACACAAGTAAACAACCCCCATCTGCCGACACAGCAGGAGTCACAAACTGGTAAATAATTCATCTGTGCCAACAAATAACACCACCTGGGAAGAGGTGGGATCCTATCAGAAATGCCAGGCACATGGGTTTATGTGTCCTGCCAGATGTAACGGCTCACGTGGGCCTATCAGAGGAGGAGTATCTTGAGATGACACAGTGTGGGTGCAGAGAGCAGCCACCTGACCACCTAGAAAAGCTGTCACGGTAGGATGGGCTCCAGCTCGGGTGCAGGTTCTCAGGCTGTGACCCATGGCTCACTTCAAACTGTCACTCAGAACAGCCTGCCGTGCTGCCCTGTGCTGGGCAACCTTGTGCCCTGGGTAAACCTCCTTCTCTGGAGGTTATAGGAAGACTGACCTGTCCCCTACAGGCACTTGCCCTGCATCTGCACGGGATCCCGGCCTCCAGCACAGTCCTTCTGAACTCACTAGACCTTTTGAAGACACTCTGTAGCCTGTACTTAGAGCTGACTTGTGTCTGAGAGTTACCAAGACCGGAAGAGAAGCTGCTCGCGACGGTGTCTGCAGCTGGAATGTCAGTGCTCAGGGGCGGAGACAGGAACACTGTGTGAGTTCCCTGGGCCAGCTTGGGCTATACAAAGAGATCCTGTCTCAAGAAAATCAAACCTAAAACCCACACAAGAACTGAACGGATAACGAGCCCCTCACCAATGGCCTCGGGGGTCAAGTGCAATGAGGAGCATTTGGTACAACTGAGGCAGCTTGTGATCGCAGGACTGTTAMCAGGTTCTGGTATCCCTGGGAGATATAAACATGCTATCTGCGTTGCAGGCACAGGTATGGCTCAGAGCTTAACACTGCCCCTGGGCCCTGCGCTGGGAGCGTACCGGTGTCCCTGAGCAGAGCTGCAGTGGCTTGCATAACTGGATGAATCCTGTAGCTTCAGGACTATCAGGATAAAGAAACGAAGAATGTGAACAGCCTGCAGGGACAGGCCAACCAGCCGACATGCCTCGGGAATTCTAACAAGCTCACAGTATCACAGTGCAATGTTGCAAGCGCCCAGGATATGACCCCAAATTCTTATATTAACAAAAACCGAGAAAATCCCATCGACTATCAAGGTAAAAGATGGACCAGTGAACGTGATGCGGAAACCATGAGACCTTACAGTGGCTGCTGCAGCCCAAAGACCTGCCCGGRGGAAAGGGTGAGTGGGCCCTTGAGAGAGGGAGGGGGCTGGGTACACGGAAGTTTTAAGAAACAGAGATGGGGGAGGAGGGAATAGGCAGGTGGGAGGACGGGGCGAGGGGATTCCTAGCACCTACATCGTGCAGATCATAACTATCTGTAATTCTAGTTCCCAACACACACACACACACACACACACACACACACACACACACACACACACACACACAGAAGTAAAAATAAATGTTTTAAAAAGAAAGGCAAATCCATAAAGAGGAGAGAGCCGACTGACTCTCCCCAGCAGGAGAGGATGCCTCTCCATGCACTTGTCTTTCTGGTTTCTCACTGCAGAGCCCCGGGTTTCACTGCGCCTTTAAGGCATCTCTGCCACCCCTCTGTAGGCTTTGGTTAGGTCGCGCACAGTTCTCAGATGGCTACAGGATGAGAAATGAGACAGGAAGGGGCTTCAGTGCCAGTGAGTCAGGTGTGGAGCAGCCCCATGGGAGGCACAGATCACACAAGTGCGCACACAGTGAAGGGTGTCTGTCTCTGAGGACAAACGGGGACCTGGCAGGCTCACTGTGTTGGTCACCCAGCAGGAGGGACTTCACTGCACAATGTCCCATGATAAGAATCTACCTTGGTGACAAGGACCCATGACAGTATATGA
>BDUI01023086.1:3108-17416 GCA_002335545.1 Apodemus speciosus
GCCCTATGAAGATTTTTGAAGTTGGACAGAATGCATTTTTTTAAATTAGATATTTTATTTATTTACATTTCAAATGTTATCCCCTATTCATGTTTCCCCTCCAAAAAACCTGTATCCCATCCTCCCTCCCCCTGTTCATTAACCCACCCAATCCTGATTCCTGGTCCTGACATTCCCCTGACATTCTATTGGGGRAAAAGAGCCTTTAGAGTTACTATGTCCTCTCCTCTCATTGATGTCCAACTAGGCCATCCTCTGCTACCCATGTGGCTGGATCAATTAGTTCCACAAAGGTACTCTTTGGTTGGTGGGTAAGTCTCAGGGAGGACTGGTTGGTTCATATTATTGTTCCTCCTATGGGGCTGTGAATCCCTTCCTCCTTGGGTCCTTTCTCTAGCTCCTCCATTTGGGACTCTGTGCTCATTCCAATGGGTGGCTGAGAGCATCCACCTCTGTATTTGTCAGGCACTATCAGAGCCTCTCAGCAAACAGCTATATCAGGGTTTTGTCAGCAAGCACTTGTTGGCATCTACAATAGTGTGTGGATTTGTTGACTGTCCATGGGATTGACAGTAAACAGGCAGGGCCKTCTCTGGATGGCCTTTCCTTCAGTCTCTGCTCCACAGTTTGTCTCTGTATCTCCTCCCATGGGCATTTTGTTCCCCTTTCTAAGAAGGACCAAAGTATCCACACTTTGATCTTCTCTCTTCTTGAGCTTCATGTGGTCGGTGAGTTGTATAATGAGTATTCTGAGCTTCTCTGCTAATATCCATTCATCAGTTGAACGTTCTTTTTTGATTTGGTTACCTCACTCAGGATGATATTTTCTAGTTCCATCCATTTGCCTAAGATTTTCATGAATTCGTTGTTTTTAATAACTGAGTAGTATTCCATCGTGTAAATGTACCACATTTTCTGTATCCATTCTTCTGTTGAGGGACATCTGGTTCCTTTCCAGCTTCTGGCTATTATAAATAAGGTTGCTATGAACATAGTGGAGCATGTGTCCTTATTACGAGTTAGAGCATCATCTGGGTATTTGCCCATGACTACAGAATTATCGTGTGCAGGGAGTGGTTTGTGGTGGTTTGAAGGATAATGGCCCCAATAGACTCGTGTATTTGAATACTTGGCACATAGGAACTATTGGCACTATTAGGAACTGTGGCCTTGTCAGAGTAGGGGCTGCATTGTTGGAGATATTAATGTCAACATTGGGGCAGACTTTGAGGTCTCAGATTCTCAAGCTAGGCCAGGTGTGACATTATTTTCTGCTGCCTTGGGACCAACACATAGAACTCTCAGCTACCTCTCCAACACTGTATCTGTCATAATGCCACTATACTTACTACCATGGTGATATTAGACTAAAGCTCTGGAGATGTCAACTAGCCCCATGTTTTTTCTTTCTAAGAGTTATTGCAGTCATAGAGTTTATTAACAGCAATATAAATCATAACTGACAAGTATCTGATTCTTTAAATACTTATTCCTTTAAGCTACCAACTCTTCTATCTTGATCATTTGATCTTGGMATATCTAACAATCTCATTTTGGGAATCTGCATTTTATCAATATTTCAGTGTTCTATGCTTATTAATATTTTGTTCTTTAAAATGTTTCTTTAATTTATTTTACAATCAATTTCCAAAATTTATTTAAAATATCTATAGATTTTTTTTATTTTATTAAATATACCAGTATTACCTAACCTTTCAAATAGGTAAACAATGGAGTCGCATTCCACATTTTTTAAACAGGGAATCTCAACGCAAATTTTATATAAATTTCTTCTAAGTTAAATTAAATCTAACTCATGTGTCAGTTCAATGTTTCAGACTAAAGAAGCTGATTATTAGTTGAATTTTTAAGAACTATTAACCATGGTAGTAAGAAAGTTCAAAAATATGATGTTTAAGAGTCTACTCTAACAAACTGTTAAACAAAATATTAAAAATCTTTGTTTAGACAGATACTATGTAGAACAAATTAGTATGCAGTAAAGAAGTATCTCGAATCAGTGAAAAAAATCTTCCTTAGGAAAATAATTGTAGTTTAGCTGACCAAATACATGGAAAGAAATGTAAAACACCAATCAATTAATTAACTCTACATCAACATATGTTGCAGATTTGTAAGTAGATTAAACATACATATGCATGGAAATCAAATCATCAAGTATAAGTGGTAAGTGAATTATTAATAATATACATGCAAAGAAATGTATATAATAAATATTCAACACCCAGTAATACTAATGAAGATGAAGTTGATTATGTTAAACACTGTATCTCAAAACAGACCATATGGTAATAACTAATGAGGATGAAACACTGTGGAGCATAATTCAAAGTTATTTAAAAGAAAGAAATTATCATCATCGCTTCTCGGCCTTTTGGCTAAGATCAAGTGTAGAAATTATCAAATTTATAAATATCTTCTAAAACTGGTCTGGAAAATAATGCAAAAATAAATGAAAACAAATGAACAAATGATACGAATATAAAAAAGGGAAATATAAAAATTCATATATATATGTATATATATACATATATATGAGTACAGAATTTTAGCATCAGTAATGGAGGAAACAAAACTTTATAGAATTTTTTTCATTATAGGAAAAGTTATAAAAAAAAGAAATCTGGAAGTTTTATCTTGTCAAGAACAATACATTGTTAAACCTCATCCTGCTCTGCGAATTATGCAGTAGTACTTATCAAAAGTTCACATTCATTTTCCTTTGAAGTAGCAATCTTATTTTGTGAAGAATTTGAAGTAACTTACAAACAGGATCATTCACCATAGTATTATTAAAATAGCAAATCACTACAAACAATGGATATGCTATTTAAATGACTATCGAATAAATTACCTTTCTTAAACAAGTGAATTGCAGACTATAAGAAATCATCAATCTGTGTCTATGTTCCTAGAACATGGAATAAACTCTACAGTTTTCAAAGTAGATAACTCTAAAAACAAATTTGAAATAAACAATGTGACTTCAATAATGATCACATACCCTACTTTCCTTTGTGTATCAATGAAGAAAAATCCAAAAACATTCAAATGTATATTTGTGATCTATAAAGGTCATGAAGCAATAGAATATACGTGAGACAAAAGCTTGTATGAGCATACAGAAATAGTCAATAAATTAATAACATAAACAATAAGACAAACTAACAATTCTAAATCTCCAATCCTCTACAAAAATTGTTCATAAATGCAACAAAACAACTATCCATCAGTTAAAATCACAGAGACTATCAAAGTACAAGGCACAAAATATTATATATGCTGTTAAACACAGAGATAAAAAATAGTGAAAGAGATTTCCATAATTTGAAATGCTAGCCACAGCCATATTTCTCTAGACCTAGGAATGACTAGACATTTGATATTTCCATCTGAACAATGATGGTGACACCACATTTGATATGTTCTAGTTTCTTTAGGAGCAGTGTAAAAGCTCACACTATAATTTGTCTCCTTAGGAACAAATAGTAGCTGCACTTAATAGGAATGAAAGGTGGGGCTAAGATGACCTGAAAACGCACATCTGGAGAACCAGACTTAAAGCTTTATTTTCTCAAGTTGTCCCAGGTCTCAGTTGTTTACCTATCTCCTTGGACAAAAGCTTTTGCTACTGCATGTAAGAATGTCTTCTGAGGTGAAGTTGACATGATTCCTTGCCTCCCCACAAAAGAACAATGTGTGGTATATCCAATCACACCTCAGTGAACAATTATAGCACCTTACCTCTCCAGGATCAGTCTTTGACTATATTTGATCACCCAGTTCAGAAGAGCCTGAATCATATCCATGATCTCTAGTCTTGGTTACTTGCTGGTGCTCCATCCAGAATCAAAACTGGGGATGTTGTGGAATTTCAAACTATCATTGTTAACAATGGTWAATGTGAAGTTTCGATATCATGACATCCTGGATAAATAGATACGTATTACATTCCACTWATAGAACCAGAACCAGCATCATTAATCCAGGATCCTTTTCTCTCACAACTATTGTCATGATCCACCCAGCTACAGATTTTCAGAGTCTTAATGACAAGTGTTGTCTTATAATAAGATAATTGGATACATTCCAACATCCCAGACCCAACTTTTGTTCACAATATAAATTTCATGTCAATAAATACAAACTAAAATTTAAGGCCTCAGAAATAACAGTCACAAGAGCTCCAGAATCCAGGACTCAGGATACAAAGGTACTCTGAACAACAACAACAACAACAACAACAACAACAACAACAACAACAACAACAACAAAACAGTAGTTTAAAGAGGAATCATCCCTGGAATAAAATAGTAATAATTGACTCAAAACAACCTTTGAATAAGAATTCAAAGAGCCACATGGTCTTTACAAACTCTCACAGCCTGCACAACTGAGGTACCTGTACTTAATAACCATAATGACTGGAGGTCATGGAGCACATGATACCGCCTGTGTCCTCCCAACCCTAAAGCTACCATACCACAAGCTACCAGAACCTTCTGTCCAATCACTTGTGGAAAATCTCCTCTTCAGAAGGTAGTTTATAAAGTTTGGAGGCAACTGTTACATTATCTTCAAGAAAAAATTAATCATTGCAAAAGGAAGATGCAGGATGTTGAATAAGATATCAGAAACTTTTCTAATTCTCTTTAATGTGCATGAACACATGTGACATAGGACGGATCTTCTTTTCAAAAGTGAAAGTATCCTGCCTTGTTGATGAACACTARCAAGCCTGAACATCACTTATTATTTTATTGAAACATTAAGAAGTCAGTTTTTAAAGAGTACTGAATGGATTCAAGACAAATTTTGTGGAAGTCGAAGGGACCAATGCCTCCCTGAGATATAGTAAGCCATGAAAATATTTTATATACATATATATGTATATAAATATATATATTATATACATATATGTGTATAAATATATATGTATATTATTTTATATACACATATACATATACACATACACATACACACATGTGTATGTATGTATGTATGTATGTATGTATGTATGTATGTATGTATATATGATGGTTGCTTAATTGAAATAGCAGTAAACTGCCAGTGAAGTATCTGTGCTGGTAAGCACAGACACATGTAGCCCCCAGCCTTAATGAAAGAGGACTCTCCTTATGGTAAAGAGTGGTGAATACAGAAATTCAACTCTACTTAAAAATGCAGAGAACAAGCCACAGCTGTGAGTTTGGCCTTAAACAAGTCCCTTATACCACAACTTTGCAGGAGAATTTTTGAATAGTAAGGCCAGAGATAGAATGAAAGGCACTAAGATCCTATTCTGTAGGTTCCCTCCAAGTAAAGTAATCATTAACTTATGAAAATTGCTGCAGTCACCTGTATTGGACCCACATGACTGACCCTGTCATGAATCCCTGAATGAAACGAAGAGTTTATAGAGACTTATCTTCTACCTGTGAGATACTGGCCACTGATTATGAGGGAATAGCTCTCTTTGGTTTTGTCCTTAGCTATGTTGGCTCAATCTGTTGAGGTTTTGAACTTTCTTTCCTTTTTCTTTTCTTTTCTTTTCTTTTCTTTTCTTTTCTTTTCTTTTCTTTTCTTTTCTTTCTTCCTTTCTTTGCCATTTGCGGTGATAGAGACAAACCATCACTGCAGCAACCAAGAAACTAAGTGTATTTATTTCATAAATTTGTATCAAGGAGATGGGTTCATTGTTCACAACTGAACAAGAAGGTAGGTTAAGTCAATTTTGGTAGGAGCTCTCTGTCTCAGTTACTGTTCTACAGTTGTGAAGAGACATCATGACCAAGTCAGCTTAAATAAGAAAGCATTTAATCTGGAACTTGCTTCCAGTTTCAGAAGGTCAGTGTATGGTGTTGTCAAGGATGTGGAGAAAGAGGAACACTCCTACACTGCTGGTGGGACTGCAATCTGGTACAACCACACTGGAAGTCAGTCTGGCGGTTCCTCAGAAAACTGGACACGATACTCCCGGGGGACCCAACCATACCACTCCTGGGCATATACCCAGAAGATTCCCCAGCATGCAATAAGGATACATGCTCCACWATGTTCATAGCAGCCTTATTTATAATAGCCAGAARSTGGAAAGAACCCAGRTGTCCCTCAACGGAGGAATGGATACAAAAATTGTGGTATATATACACAATGAAGTACTATTCAGCTATTAGAAACAATGAATTCAAGAAATTCTTAGAGAAATGGATGGAGCTGGAGAGCATCAGACTAAGCAAAGTAACCCAGTCTCAAAAGAATAGCCATGGTAACCACTCATTGATAAGTGGATATTAGCCTAGAATCTTGGAACACCAAAGACACAATTCACATACCAAGAAGGAAAGAGTGGACCCTGGTTCTGGAAGGGCCCAATGCATAAGTGTAGGGGAATACCAGAACAGGGAAGTGAGAAGGGGTGAATGGGGGAACAGGGGGAGGGAGAAGGACATGTGGGACATTTGGGGGGTGGGGAACCAGGAAAAGGGAAATGAAATGTAAATAAAGAATATATCCAATAAAAAAAAGAAACTAATTTTCATAACATTAGGGAATAAGTAAGATAATAACTTTTGTCTCAAGATTATGGATGAAATTTCTTTTTGTGTTTTTTTTTTTAGGTGACTATTAAAAGTACACTTGCAAATATAAGTTGTGGATGTGTAAGGGGGATGGAAAATGAAATTAACTCGCAAAACAATTGTAATAGGCCTGGGGCAGTAGATCAGTCATTGAAGTGCTCGCTATGGAAACATAAAAGACCAACATTCAAGTACKAGTATGCATGTGTGTGAAAGACTAGACAGGGTGGGAGGCAGTTSTATTCCTATCTCTGGGGATGCAGAGACATTTCTCTCAAACTTRCTGGTCAGAGGGCCCAAACCGCAGTCTTCAGGTCCCAGAAAGTGTCTGTCTTTAAAAATAAAGTGGGTTTATCCTGAGGAACAACATCTGACACAGACCTCTAGCTCTCACGCACACCTACAGGAGAATATGAATGATCAAACACACAAAACCAATKAACACATTCAGTGAAAAGAGAAATGTCTAATCAACATCTTCTGAGAATAGATAGAATAAAAAATCTGCTATTAAAAATTTTTATTTAAAAAGAAAAAAAAATGGTGCATGACCATCCTGGTAGAGAGCATGGCCGCAGGCAGGCATGACTATGGAGAAATAACTGAGAGCTTATATCTGATCCTGCATCAGCAGACAGAGAGATGGAAACAGACAAAGACAGAGAGAGATAAAGAGAGAGAGAGAGAGATACAGACTGAACTAGGCCTGGCATGGCATTTTGAAACCTTACATGCCACCCCCAGTGACATACTTCTTTCCACAAGGCCTTCTAATCATTCCTAAACAGTCCACCAACCTGGAACCACACATTTAAGTATATGAGCTTATGAGGACCATTATCATTCTTATCATCACAGTATCTACAGAGGAGCAATTTCAGGTTGTCGTCATACTGGAAGAGGAAACTGTACTTTCTGCATACACTGCRTATAGATCAGATGGCAGAAAAYCATGGTTACAAGATGTCATGGGGACACTCAAAWGTGAGTGAAATGAACAAAGGAACTGCTTTATGGAAATAGTAGAAAAGGACAATATATTAGGGAATTATGTGTTAAAATAGTATGCAAAGTGAAAGAACTATATGAATTACAAAGCAATTAAAATAAAACAATTAAGAAATGATAAATGTTACATGCATAAACACTCAAAYAATTTTTGATGTATCAGTTTTAGATATTCACCATATGTGATATGTTGTTTGTAASTGAATAAATGGAATATCCTATTCCTAGGGACTGCTCTTTAATGCATTACCTGGTTAGGTGTTTCTACAATAGTCTGACACAATAAAATCATGCTTTTCTAGATTCAAAAGTTTGCTAAATAACAGTATTCATTTCAAACTAATGTGAAAGACAAGTAATGTAAGGAATATACAAATTAACTGCTTAAAATATAACATGCCTTTCTTTATTAGTACATTTTGAGATTGAAGAACATTAAAATATTTGTTGACAAACAAGACAGCAAAATTACAGAAAAACACTCAAGAAGTTCATTGTCATCATAAGCTATTTCTGGAACCAGCCATGTTTTGTTTCATGTGTTCCTAATTTTAAAATAATTATTAATTGATTTTATCTGTGTGAAACTTATCTGTAGCTCTAAACTGRAAAAGTCCTATCACTGCCTATAATTGAAGTTCAACAATTATAAATTCTAGGTAAAAATATCACATTTCTTTCTTAGCCTTGCTGAWGCCACAGCAGCTGTTTTTGAACTCAGATAAAAAAGAATACCCATTATGATACTGTTTAGCATATGGGGACATTATAATCTTGAGAATTTAGAATATTTCACACAATATATAATCCAACAAATGCTGCTGCTTGCAGTGAAACCAACATTTAATGTGCTATCAAGATAATACTGATGTAAAGTAATACAAAGTATTGAGCACACCTGCCTTGCTCTTGGTAATTCAGTAAACACTCTTCTGATCAGATTGTATAGAAACTCCGTGAATCTAATTTTTGTATTTGTCCTGTAGGGGAATATGACATGTTTTCCCAATGTGTTTTATAGTAGAAAAGTCAAATTAATTTATTTTAATTTGAGGAATAGAGAATAAAAAATCTCTATGAATAGTATGAAAATTTTAATGCAGGAATAGTAATGTGCATGAAACTGTGATAAACCATATAAAAAGCTATAGGTGACTAGAAAACAGTTACAAATATTAAGGGGAATAAACCACAATATTTGAACATAAAATGAGCCTCCAACAATGGTTTTCTGCCTCATGTATTTTATAATTTATCTGCTCAAACAGATTAGTCTCAATTTTTGATTAAAAAATGTACATAAGTAGGGAATCAGAAATTGAAAGAAGTCAGAGTTCAAATACAAATAAGAAAAACTAATTTTTTTAAAATGTAAGCTCTATTTAAAGCATCTCACATGAAGTACAATAATAGCAAGAAATGTATAATCCCTTATACAGATTAAAGAAGCTATTAATGAAATAGAGCAAACCATAATCCAGACTATAAAATCTGATCACTGAAGTAATTTAGTATGTCACTTTGTCCTGGTTCTAAACTTTGATCATCTTTAAGAAATATCCATAGTAAAATGAAGATGTCAGTTTGCCAACACATTGCAAATATTTTTTCAGATGTATTTTATGCAAGACAACTTATATTAAGAACAAGAACTAAAATGATTGATATAGGCTGATTGTTGTGAAGTTGATTTGCAGAGAGTGAGAAGTGAGACATTCCACAACTGAAGTTTCAGTGGTGCTGTGAAAGTGTCACAGCATTGATAGCTAGTGGTGAGCTGCAAAATGCCTTCCCAAAATACACAAGACCACATAGACAGAACATCTTAATATGCTACTGTTGGCACCTGAATCTATCTAGAAGTATAATGTGGTAGGTACTCTATGGACTATTTGGTTCCAATTATAATGAGCATTTGTAAGACAAAAAGTAAATTTAATGTTATTCAAACAATAAAGGAAAATTTAAAAATGGGTGTCTAGAAATAATATCATTTGGAGAATGATGATCTAAAGCATTCAGTGAGTCCTTCTGAAGCTGCAAACAGACCTAAGAGAGTTAGCTTAAAGTTTCAAGGACTTGTATAATGCCAGGAGAAAAACATAGAAGTAACCTTGTCCAGAATCCTATAAGAAGTGGGATCAAGACATGGACTTCTGAGTTTCACTTTTCTGAGTCTGCCTAACAACTGGCTGCTTGCCCCACTTTGACTGACATGCTTGTTTCTAAGAAAGATTCTTGTGTAGAAAAATATGACTAGTTATTTGGAAATCTCTATGATGYATTTTATGATTCCAAACCCATAGTGGTTCATGACAGAATACAATTYTGTTGATGTTTTACCTAAAATTTGTAAAAGAAAATTTGTTGATATTGAATTATTATCAACTACAGGCAAAAGCTATTTTATYACCATTGGATTTTTCTTATACTTGGAGATCAGGGAAGTTGAMGGTGGGTGTTTAATACMAGTTCATTAAAATGAAATTATCAATATTAGAGAAATCTTAGTCTAAGAAACAAGGCAGTCTGCATAGTTCCAGCTAATTTTAAATTTAAATACAATGTGTTGTTCTTAATATTTTCATAAACAAGTATCAAGGCCCTATGCATTTCCTTTTAAGCTTCCTTTAAAACAAATTGAGCATTCATGGTTACCTAATACACGTACTCGTACACAAGCATAAACACACACAAATATGTAAACCTCAATAAACTAAAATTAAGTTTATAATACTTAATGACTGAGAGCATGAATTTTTTATTTCTGCCGCATTTTCAGGTGACTGACACGCATTTCCAGGAAGATTTTTGGTTGATAAATATGTGGCATACTCATAATTAGAGAAATAAAAACATTAGCTTAAGTTTTGGCTACATAATTTTCATTTTGATTTTGACAAAGTGTACCCATGTTATCTATCACTCACTACTCCGARCTAAATTTCTTAGGTAAATGATTTATAATGATGATTTTCTCCTGGTCTGAGAAGATCACATGTAATCCATTCACTTCTAAACCTTATGGTCACGTTTCTCCTGGTCAATTCATTTATTTTTTGATTTATCATTTTAATTCGTTTCAATGTAGTTATAACAGATTGAATTGGAATATCAAACACAAAGTTATTGGAATGAGCAAGATAATATCATTTTTCAGTATGTAGTAAATTACTCATTAGACAAAATATCCAAATAACTAACCGATGTATATTTGTGTACATGAATTTTTCATTTTATTTTCTAGGGATTAAAAGTTAATTCGTTTGTATAAAAAAACAAAATAATTCTTGAAAGTAGGAGATTTTAACTTTGTTTGCATAAACTCTAGAAAGATTCCACAGGTAACTCTTACACATGAATGTAAAACAAAAAAATATCCATAGTTCTACACATTCTCATTTCTAATTAATTTTCTCTGATCCCTCTTATGCTTCTTATAATTATAAAATATTTATGTAGTTTAATGATCTTTTATAGCTGAAACAAATGAATTATACACTGTTAGCATATTAATTTAATATGTTATTTCTTTTTCCCAATTGGTTATCAGAATACCTGATTTATTCTCTTCCTTCGTTTTTCCATTTTCCCTACTGTATTAAAGAGACTTAATGAATCGGTTACAATAGTGTATTTT
This sequence comes from Apodemus speciosus, assembly GCA_002335545.1. Taxonomy (NCBI): domain Eukaryota; kingdom Metazoa; phylum Chordata; class Mammalia; order Rodentia; family Muridae; genus Apodemus; species Apodemus speciosus. Next base: position 14,359 of record BDUI01023086.1, read on the forward strand.
TGGAGGAAAGAGTTATTAAATCCTACCACTTGGGARATGTAAATCCAGGACAATTCTTCTAGGACAGAAATGTTTCTTTATTCCCCATACTACATCCATGCCAATTTATCTACTTAATGTTCATTCCCAGTTGTGAATAAAATATTTCAAAGTTTGTTGTTATAGATTTTAAAAGGTTCATAAATGAGAAGAGAATATAAATTTTGAACAGAATATAGGATAAAGCATTAGCATTCAACATTGTGTGAAGACAAAATTCTAACTTTTCAATTTCTATTAACATTTAGGTTCACTTTAATGCCTTTGGGGAATGAGGATTCAATTTTCTATAGTTATCCTTAATATTTGTAAAGTATGATTAAATTCAAATGACATTTTAATTGAAAATCGATATTTTCATAAAATATTTTGATTGTAGTTTTCCCTCCCTCACTTCTYTCATGTGCTTCCCCATTTCTCTACTCAAATACACAATCTGTCTTTCTCTCTTTCATTAAAATCTAACATGCATCAAAAAAAGACAAAATGAAAACAAWGAATCCAGAATAGAAAGAAAGCAGATAAATCAAAAAAAGAAAAAAAAAGCCAGTGGGAGGGGACACAAGAAATACATTTAGATTGAGCCACTCATTGATGCACACAGAAAATCCATAAAAACAAATCTGGAAACTATAATATGTAAGCAAATGATATGTAAGTTTAAAAATGCACATACAAAGCATAGTTATACCAAAAAATTCCTCTACAAATATAACTGAGTTAGCTTTGTGTTGACTATCTCCTGGTGGGCATGGGGTTTCCCTTTAGTGCGGTTTGTATACCCGGTGAGACTTCATTGGAAAGAGAACTAATAATGTATTTGCATGTGTTTATAAGTTGAAGATAATTAAAGATAGCTTCTGTGTTAGAGATGGCAGGCTTGTGTCTAATTCCACTATGAACACTGGAACTCCCTTCTGGGATAAAACTGTCCAGGCTCTGTGCATGCTGCCACACTCTCTGTTAATTCATATGTGTGTCTGTTCTGTTGTATCTTTTTTTTTTTTTTTTTTCGAGACAGGGTTTCTCTGTGTAGCCCTGGCTSTCCTRGAACTCAGTCTGTAGACCAGGCTGGCCTTGAACKCAGAAATCTGCCTGCCTCTGTCTCCCAAGTGCTGGGATTAAAAGCATGTGCCACCACCGCCCRGCTTTGTTCTGTTGTATCTTGAAGGCCTTTCTTTATTGTCTTTCCTCACAACTGGATCTTATACTCTGCTTCTCTTGCCAGAGTTCTCTGAGCACAAAGAACAAGGATTGGATAGGATRCAGAAAAAGATCTTTCTCTGCACATTGTCCAGTTGTGGATTTCTGCATTTGTTTAGATCTTACACAGGAAAAAGCTATCTCTGATAATGTGTGAGCATGATAGTGATCTATGAGTATTCCAGAATGTCACTAAAAGTCATTGATCACTATTTTACTTTATAGGAAAAGCTGTATTTAATTTTCCTCTAAGAACATAGCTTTTCCAGACCCAAGTATCTGCCAGCTCAGGTAGTTTCTCATGGTATGGGACTTAATTCTAATTAGATAATGGTGAGTTACTCCCACAAGATTTGAGCCTCTATTACAGYATGTCTTACAGGATAATCTCTYCTTATTTCACAGACTTTGTGTACCTTGTATAATAAAGTCAAGTCAATAGGGAGAGGAAGATCCAGGTAGACACCAGCTTGACTTAGAAGTGTTCCTTGAGGTGTTATCTTCAGCAACAGAGTCTTACTATGAATTCATACAGTGCAATCTTGTCAATATCCTGGGTTTTTTTAAGGGTTCCCAAGGAGATGCTTTGGCCAACAGCTCCATTAGATTTAATTCATTTCAGAACAGGTAGTGTCCTTATGGAAAGTGATGTCTTGTTGGGGCTTGATCACCCTCGCTATTTGGTGATTCCAATTTAGCTTTCTAATTTTTTTTAACTCAATTACTTTATTTATTCACATTCTAAATGCTACCCCCATTCCTGATGCCTCCTCTCAGAGTTCTTCACCTCATCACCCCTCCCCTTTGTCTCTAAGAGTGTTCCCCACCCACCCAACCATGCCCCACACCCACCTCATTCTCCCAGCATCCCCCATCCTTGGGGCATCAAGTCTTAACTCTTATTATGTGTATTCTCTTCCACTGAGACCATGAAAGGAAGTCCTCTGCTACTTATGTGCTGAGACTATTGACCAGCCCACATATGTGCTTTGGTCGGTGGCTGTGTCTGGTCATTTTGGCGTTCTTATAGGTACATATGTTTAGGAATCTTAAAATATATTAGTTTTTTGTATGACCCATCAAATGTTCTTCTAGTTGTCATTCCCTGTCTTTCCTCTTTCATCCCCCCTGTTCTTTCTCACTCCCCCAAATTGTTTACTTTCCAAACATATTAAATATCCCACATGAAATAAAAGTAGTAATCTTAAAGATGACTTTTGTAATAAAATTTTCCTTGGACATTTACTTCTCATATGTTAAGCATTTTATAACATTAGTAATAAAATAAGAAGTGCATTTTAAAGCAGTCTTTATTATTTTCATGAATCGATAAGAACTTTATTAACTTCATAGATTTCCTTTTTTTAATGAACGTGCTTAAATATGTGCAAGGGTACCRCTATTATAGGGTCCTTTTGTTTTACTTATCTCCAATACAAAACATGAATTTTGGATGAAGGATGATTTTTGAAAAKAGACTTTTGGAAGTTATCTGATAGCATGAACATTTCTTTTGGCCATGAAAAATACTGAAAACAGGARGTATAATCTCTACTATTGAGGTTTAGTAATGTCTAAAATTAGTTACATCTGAAAATTTTCAAAAGAAAACTGATTGAAATTTGGTTAAATTCAGAGTATAAAGCRGATATATTGGTATGAGGAGAGCTTAGTTTGAAGCCCATAGGTAAGTACAGCATTGGAAGATGATTATAAATAATAAACATTATGTTTGTAAAAGCCACTTGGGAAACTACAATTCAATAAACTCAAAAGGTACATACATCTATGTAAAATAGACAAAGCTCGCTCTCTC
>BDUI01023091.1:18808-34799 GCA_002335545.1 Apodemus speciosus
AAAGAGTGTGTCCCCCATTCCTTTATCAAAATTTATTTTTAAAATGTTTTTCTAAATATCAATTCAATAAGAAGAACAATATCAATTAACTGAACCACCCAGAACTCCCAGGGACTATATGACAAACCAAAGAGTACACATAGAGGAATCCAGGACTCCAGATACATATGTAGCAGAGGATGGCCTTATAGGACATCAGTGGGAGAGGAGGCCCTTGGTCCTGTGGAGTCTTGATGATCTAGTGTAGGGGAATGCTAGAGCAGTGAGGTGGGAGTGAGTGGGTGGAGGAGTGGAGCGGGAAGGGAAAGAGGAAGGATGGGATGGTAAGGTTGGTAGAGGGGTAAATGTGAAGCGCAATATCATTTGAAATGTAAACAAATAAAATGGTTAGGAAAAAAGACTTTAGACAACTGTTTTTGAGGTACTTTTCTCATGAAATAATAAAATACAGTATCTGTAGTATTTGACAAGCTGATTGCAAAGCTTATCCAAATGTACAAAAGGCTAATAGTCAAAATATTTCAAAAGACAAGAATTAATTTGTGCTATTACTTTATTTGAAGGCTTTCTATATAGCTAGAATAATGAACATAAAGTATTTATGGCACTGACACAGTCATTGACAACAGTGGAATGTGTAAGGTGTTGAGAAATTGACTTGTACTTATAGTCAACTAAATTTTAGAAATATTACAAAAATTGTTTATTAGGAAATAAGTTTTTTAACAAATGGAATGCTCTGTGTTAAAAAATTTCATTTCATATAGATATACTCTTTATCGAAAATATTTTTCATCCAATATATTCTGATCAGTTTTCCATCCTTCAAATTATCCCAGATCCTCCCCACATAATCAACTCTATACCCTATATTTTACTCTCTCACTGAGTCTATTAAAAAAATAATGTGGGTTTTAGATATAAGACCAAAAGTAGAAAGCAACAGGGAAAACCAGAAAACAGTTTCAACTAAGTATTACTGAAACATAATGTCTTGGTTACTCCTGTGCATAGACACTATGACCAAGCAACACTTATACATTTATAATGGGAAACATTTAATTGGGCCTGGGTTACAGTTCAAAGGTTCAGTCTACTATCATCAATTTTGGAGCATGGAAACATCTAGATAGGCATGGAGCTGGAGGAAGTGAGAGATCTACATCTGTTAGAAAATGGTACTAGTTATTTGTCTTATTTTGGCTCCCAAAAGCTGTGCTTTCAAATGCTGAGGGTCTCTGCCCCAAGCTAGCTTTCATTGATAATAAAGAATATTCATACAGCAAATGACTGGACAGGGAGATGGAGGCAGAACTTYTAGACAGCAGCGGATGAGGGATTGAGGGAGAAGCAGGAGAGGCAAAATCACCAAGATGGGAAAGCAGAAAGCTTAAAGGCCCACCAATATGTAAGAATCCTGGAAATTGACCCCAGGGGCCACCTTCTTTATTGGTCCTCAGGAAACAGAGATAAAATAAATATTTAACAAATATTAATTCAAGAATACCAAAGAGACGTGTGTGCTAGCCTCGAGGAGGTTTGAAAGTGCCCAGTCATTGAGCTAGTCAAGACATATCAAAATTACCTGGAGTGTGTGTGTGTGTGTGTGTGTGTGTGTGTGTGTGTGTGTTGTATGTGTGTGTTTCATTCACAAATCCAGAGCTCTTAGGTGGGTGCCTAGACTCATGCATACCTGCTGAGGGGTTAAGAGCAATTTAACTATTTCCCAATGCACACAACTTCATTCAAAGGCAGACAGACTTCCAATAAATGAGGAAGAAGGTCTCAAAGCCTACTTCCATAGTGACACACTTGCTCCAAAAAGGGCACACCTCTAAATAGTGGGACTACTTCGGCCAATCATATTCAAATCCCCACACTGAGTATACTATGAATTAGCTGTAATAGTGGCTAGAAAAACATATAGATTTAAATGAGAGAGACTTCAGAAGTGTAAAAGAGTCAGTGGAGCAGATCCATGTTACAAGTTTATTAAACTTGAAGGCATCCACAATCTCCTGGKTAAAAAGCCTTTAGCTATACCTTTGATCTAGGTTATATTAATCTCTTGAAACTTCCATGATGGATTACTGAAATTAGGTCAGTAGAGGTAGGGAGACATAAAATTTGGGTAGTGCCATTCCATTGCATATGGTCCTAGACTTAATATATGAGAGAGTGAACTGGGCAACATCATTTCTATCTGCTTCTCTACTGTGGATAATATCACTACTGTTTCAAACCTGCTTCTATAATGTAACCAGTGTGATTAACTATATACTCAAATTGTGAGCTAAAATACATCTTATATCTTTTAAGTTGTTTTGGTCAAATATTTTATCACAATAAAAGTAAGTAACAAAGACAATTTGTACCAGGAGTRAGATTGCTGTTATTATAATATGGCTATTTGATTCCCAGGGCATTCTCTCAAAAGCTTGAATATAGTCCATTCATGTTCCATTCTTGAATATCTAGATGCATCCTTCCAATAATTTTCCATGAGACCAGTTTAGAAGGTGATGGGTTAATTTCTATGGAGGAGAAATCAAGTCAGTATAGAATGTAGGATATCCCTCAGCTAATGCTCACTATTCTTATTCTGCTCTATAATGAGATAGCAAAATTATGTAAAAGGACTTAATACTGGTATTTGCTACTTGCTGATTGCAGATGCAATTTGACTACCTGTCTCAAGTACTAGCCATTGTGAGTTCCTTGACAGAATGGATACCATCTGAAAACTATGAGCCAAGATAAACTCATTCTCCAGTGAATTGTTAATTGCATATATTTTAGTCAAAATACTTAGAATATTTATATACCAAGCCAAAAGTAAACTATGACCATGATAATTAGATAACCAGAAAATAATAAATATAAGAATGGAATATTACTAGCAAACATTTGAAAAAGTAATGTTAATAAAAATAACATCAGTTACTTGAATTGATTATATCAAATGAGAAACTTTATGAACATGAATATAGTAGAAAATAAGACAAATAGCAGTTTGTATACCTAGATTGATAAGATATAAGCAAATATTTTATGTTTATTTGTTTAACTATCCTCAGTTTCTAAACTTCTGAATAAATTTAAATAATCATCTGGTGAAGTTTAGAAATTGTTTGAACATATCTAAATATCTAAGATCTATATAATTAGCATATTTATGCACTGTATAGTTTTATGTATAACATTATAGTATATTTAAATTTATGAGTTTTATGAATCAGAAACGAAGCAGCACAAAAATATGCAAGCTCTTAGTCATACTTGTTTTAAAAACAGATAGTAATGTTTAAATCTGGATACTGAACTTCATTAAAGAGACAGTAATGGAACTTACGAGAATGTGCTTATGGAAATCATGTAGAATGACTTTACAAACACTATGTTGCTGCTTTATATAATGATATTCAACAGAGAAGAATAAAAAAAGAGTACACACTAGTCTGGATAACAAATATCTGTGATCCCAGTATCCAGTAAACTCATGAAGAGAATCTTGAATATGAGGACCAGCCCATATCACAGAGTAAAATACTGTCTTAACAAGAAATAAAGTAAAAAAAATGGTATTAAGTAAGACATTAGTCCTTTAAAATCATGTTTAAATAGACAGAAATAGTATATGTTTATAATTATCTTTATTAAATTTTGAAGTAAATAAAAAGGAAATGTGCTAGAAATCAGAAGGTGGATGGCTTCAAGTGTGAGGAAATTGTCAAAAAGCACAGGAAGTTTGGGGTTTTTTGTTATTCACTTTATTTACATTTCAAATGTTATCCACTTTCCACGTTACCCCTCTGAAATGCCCCTATCCYATCCCCCCTACCCCTGTGTAAGGCCCCTCCTCCTCCACTTTACTGACCTGACATTCCCCTACACTGGGGCATTGATCCTTCACAGGACCACTGACCTCTCTTCTCATTAATGTCTGAAAAGTCCATCCTCTGATACATTTGTAGCTGGAGCCATGGGTCCCTCCATGTGTACTCTTTGGTTGGTGGTTTAGTCCCTGGGAGCTCTGGTTGGTACATATTATTGTTCCTCCTATGGGCCTGCAAACCTCTTCTGCTCCTTGGGTCCTTTCTTTAGCTGCTCCATTGGGGACCCTATGCTCATTTTATTGGTTGGCTGTGAGCCAGGGGTATTTTGATGTGCCTTCTAAGAAGGATCAAAGTATCCATACTTTGGTCTTCCTTCTTCTTAAGCTTCATGTGGTCTGTGAGTAGTATCTAGGGTATTCCAAGCTTTTGGGCTAATATCCACTTATCAGTGAATGAATACCATGTGTGTTCTTTGGTGATTGTGTTACCTCACTCAGGATGATATTTCTAATTCCATCCATTTGCCTACAAATTTCATGAATTCATTGTTTTCAATTGCTGAGTAGTACTCCATTGTGTAAATATATCACATTTTCTGTATCCATTCCTCTGTTGAAGGACATCTGGGYTCTTCCCAGCTTATGGCTATTATAAATAAGGTTGTTGTGAACATAGTGGAGCATGTGTCCTTATTACCTGTTGGAGCATCTTCTGGGTATATGTCCAGGAGTYGTATAACTAGGCCCTTAGGTAGTACTATGTCCAATTTTCTAAGGAACCACCAAACTGATTTCCAGAGTACTTTTACCAGCTTGCAATCCCACCAGCAATGGAGGAGTGTTCCTCTTTCTCCATATCCTCTCCAGCATCTGCTGTCCTGTGGGTTTTTGATCCTAACCATTCTGACTGGTCTGAGGTGGAATCTCCAGGAAAGTTTGTAAGAAAAGAGTTATAAGCGATATGTGCTTTTGAAAGCCGTTTCAAATTACACATGAAATTGGACATCTCTAAAGAACTCAAATCTATATGCTTAATATATTTTATACTGTATACTTTTATGTACAATATTATAGTATATTTAAATGAATTTTAAAAATCAGTAAGTGAAGCAGGACAAAAATAAGGAGACTCTCAGTCATATATATATATATATATATRTRTATATATATATATATGTATGCATATATATATTTAAAAAGATAATAATGTTTAAATCTGTAGAACTGAACTCCATCATTAAAGAGACAGTAACAACATACTTAAATGACTATATGAAAATCAAAGAGAATATGTCCTTTTAGTTACAAAACAGCCTAGTATTTAAACTAAAAAAAAAATGGTGCTTATTATGCTAAATCATGTAATGAATTTTAAGTGATCTGCTGTTTTGCACCACCTATATGCTTTTTGTATAACATCATAGGTACATTTTTAATGATTAATATTGATTCCCACAACATTTTCATAGGATGGAATTAGATTATTGTTCTATGTAAACCAGAGTTTGAGCAGTCTTAGAACCTGACTGCAATTATTTGAATTCTTATAAATTATCAAAATGATCATATTCTTTAAAGATTTCTTGAGAGAAATTTTTCAAAATATTTAGTATGTCTTTTAGCTGAAAAAGCCATTAGTTGGGCAGACTCCATAAACTTTTGGAAGAAAATTTTAACACAAATCAGAATTATGAAGGATCAAATTGTCTGGTAAAAAAAAGTATTAATATATTCTTTACCTGTTCTTATTACTTTATCTGAATTTCACATGTCTTTTAACTTCCCTTTGAAAAAAGATCTTTGCACATTTCTGACAATAAAAGGACAAAGTCTAGTCTGTCAGGAAAAGACAACAGAAAAACTTGTGAATTTACAGCAAGCTGTCTGAATGGTGCAGGTAGTGTTCAAAATTTTCTCTGAGAATGACCTTCCAATTACAACCCACTTACYGTAATTAGTATTCTGATGATTCAGAAGGSTGTAGACACAGCTGKTTTTTCARGTTTCAGACACATCAACAGAGAGCTCTAGGTATTGATTTTTGCATTGGCTTTCTTCTAACTATGTCATCTTAGGAAAGAAAGCCCAAGATTAACCAGTAATAAAGTGGTAGAAGTTGAAGTAGCTGCCCTCTTGGGATTTGTTCATGGACAGTACAGGGTCTGCTCCCCTCTCAGATCATCAATCCTGCTGCAGGTTATATAGACTCTTAGTACAATGTAAACACCTTATTAATACTGTTTTCCCTGTTTTCTTATGTGTTTTATTTTTAAGTGAGTTTTTCACATGCACATTTATCATATTGTATGTCTGTCTATATAAAGTGGGTATTATGTCTTGTAATGATCTGAAAAGCCCTTATTTCTGTGGAATAATATGGAAAAATACCAGACAATACATATCTTTTGCAGAGCTATTTTTAATGGAATAAGTCTAATTTTAAAAGCAAAATTGCGATTATTATTTTGAATAACTATTGGATATAGATAAAATTTTTGACAATATTTATTTTTACCATTTATTTTTATTTTATTTCTTTTGATTTTGTCAAAATTAATTGGAATATTGGTATTCAAATAATTTTCAAACTTTTGCTTTCAGTCTCATTATTTGATAGGAAAACATAATTTTTTATCTTATTCTCTGACTTCTATTGTCCCATTGAAGATATTTTTCAAAAAAAGGGATTTATACCTTTAGCTTGTGCATAAGCACATTCAGCTTTCCATCTTATCACATGGCCCTTTGTCATATCTCAGAGGCAAGAAGTATTGCCAATGGGATTAACAAGATTAAATATGACTTTTAAAAATGACCATCCAGTTTTAAACTGTCAATAGTAGTGGTAAAGGTAATTACATGGACATAGCCAGCAAAAWTCTAGCTTTTAATGGTCCCTATTTCTCATATCAGAATTTGAAGAAATGACTTCAACTTCCATGGCCTTCTGTAATGCAGTTTATTACTAAGAAAAAGAAATATACTTTGTAATATTATGTGAGCAATGTGACAAGTTTCTTTATGTGTAATTTTGAGACACATATAGCTGTTAATAAATCACCCTGRCAATTTGGAAACATGTAACTAACCTGTCCTCTAGTTGTTTGCAGACAGGGGAATTATGAAGAAAACAAAKGTTAGATGGATTATAAGCCATAAAAGTTATCTTTTCATTAGCTATTAATTTTCTTTCTCAATTTAATTACTTGGACCAAAATCCTGGAATTTGTTATTAAAGGCTCATTAAACAAATTCCTTGTGTAAAATCTSTGTTGGAGTTGACTCGCATYCAAGCTGAAACTAGATCATTGGCCATCTTTCTCCCCCTTGCTGTGTGTCTAAGAGGCTGGAGTTTAGAGTTGTTCTCTGGATTCTTATTGAGTGCAGTCAAGGGGATGCAGGAACAGAAGAGGAAGTTTTGGAAGAGAGTGTTAGAGAGAGAGAGAGAGAGAGAGAGAGAGAGAGAGAGAGAGAGAGAGAGAGAGAGAGAGAGGAGTTCTTTTCTTTTCTTGTTCTCTGACATTTTCAGATAGTTGTTCTCTCCTAGCTGTAGATTGTGTCTCCTGGCTCCTTTTATTATTCCAGTGACTTCACTCTCTACATTTCATCTGTGTTTTCAAGAGTGGTATAGTAATGGCTGAACCATCCCTGCATCCCTGGGATGAAGCCTACTTGATTGTGGTGAATGATCGTTTTGAAGTGTTCTTGGATTAGGTTGGGAAGAATTTTATTGAATATTTTTGCATTGATATTCATAAGGGATATTGATCTTACATTCTCTTTCTTTGTTGGATCTTTGCGTAGTTTTGGTATCAGCATAATTGTGGCTTCACAGAAAAAGTTGGGTAATATTCCTTCTGTTTCTATTTTGTGAAATAGTTTGAAGAGTATTGGTGTTAGTTCTTCTTWGAAGATCTGGTAGTATTCTGTATTAAAACCATCTGGTCCTGTGCTTTTTTTGGTTGGGACAGTTTCAGTGACAGCTTCTATTTATTTAGGGGTTANTATGATAGTATACTTAAGTGACCCAAAAAACTCCACCAGAGAACTCCTACAGCTGATAAACAACTTCAGCAAAGTGGCTGGTTATAAAATCAACTCAAGCAAGGTGGGAATGTTAAAGTTATTTAGATTTGGGGGATGAAAGTAAGGGTTGAGACTTAATAGTGATGTGTTTGTGTGTCAAGTTGACAAGGGGTCAACTGTTCTGACTGGTTTTTTATGTCAACTTGACACAGGCTGGAGTTATCACAGAGAAAGGAGCTTCAGTTGGGGAAATGCCTCCATGAGATATACCTGTGGGCATTTTCTCAATTAGTGATCAAGATGGGAGGGCCCCTTTTGGGTAGTACCATCTCTGGGCTAGTAGTCTTGGGTTTTATAATTCAGCAGGCTGAGCAAGCCAGGGGAAGCAATCCAGTAAGTAACATCCCCCCCATGGCTTCTGCATCAGCTCTTGCTTTCCTGACCTGCTTGAATTCCAGTCCTGACTTCCTTTGGTGATGATCAGCTGTGTGGATGTATAAGTGGAATAAACCCTTTCCTACCCAACTTTCTTCTTGGTCAAGATGTTTGTGCAGAAATAGAAACAGTGACTAAGACACATTTCATCTAAAGGACCTGGTAGTAGAAAGAACCAATTATCATACAGCATCCTGTGATCTTCATATGTACAATTGCAAGCACATGCCCACATCTACAAAAAAGTAATTAATGATATTCAATACCAAGGAATTGTAAATATATACATAATATAAAAAGAATCATGATCATTAAGAAGTTTGTCATGACATTAGGAGTAACATTTTAATTTATTGATATTTTGATTTCTGTGCCTAAGGAGGACTCAATGCTTCTGACAGTTTCAGTTTTCATTGTGATGTTGCTTTCTCTGCCCWCTCAAGTGTGATTAATTGACAAAGAGGTATCTTAGACATCTTWGCATACAGTAAGTCTTCAGTTCATCTGTGTACTTATAAAGGTCTGAAGTTAAAGTTACATCTTTTCCTCAATAACCTCTTTATTTTTAGAAAACGTCTCTCTGAACCTGCAAGTCACTGATTCAGCTAGACTGGTTTTATAGCAGCCCCCTAAAATATGCCTGTTTTCACCACCATGTGTGGAATTACTGCAGGTAGAATAGGGCATTTTTAGGTTAATGTTTAATGTGGGCAGAGCATCACCTGGGCAGGTAGTCTGTGGTTGAGCACACATGTAAATAAGGCTGAGCACATCACAGGGAGTAAACCTGTAATTATCACTCCTCCAATGACTCATCTTCATTTCCTACTTTGAGTACCTAACCTGACTTCATTAAATGATGGGCTGTGACCAGTAAGATAAACTGGTAAACCCCTACTTCGAAGTTCCTTTTGGTCACATTTTTTTATCGCAACACCAGAAAAAAGRAAAGAGTGTGTCCCCCATTCCTTTATCAAAATTTATTTTTAAAATGTTTTTCTAAATATCAATTCAATAAGAAGAACAATATCAATTAACTGAACCACCCAGAACTCCCAGGGACTATATGACAAACCAAAGAGTACACATAGAGGAATCCAGGACTCCAGATACATATGTAGCAGAGGATGGCCTTATAGGACATCAGTGGGAGAGGAGGCCCTTGGTCCTGTGGAGTCTTGATGATCTAGTGTAGGGGAATGCTAGAGCAGTGAGGTGGGAGTGAGTGGGTGGAGGAGTGGAGCGGGAAGGGAAAGAGGAAGGATGGGATGGTAAGGTTGGTAGAGGGGTAAATGTGAAGCGCAATATCATTTGAAATGTAAACAAATAAAATGGTTAGGAAAAAAGACTTTAGACAACTGTTTTTGAGGTACTTTTCTCATGAAATAATAAAATACAGTATCTGTAGTATTTGACAAGCTGATTGCAAAGCTTATCCAAATGTACAAAAGGCTAATAGTCAAAATATTTCAAAAGACAAGAATTAATTTGTGCTATTACTTTATTTGAAGGCTTTCTATATAGCTAGAATAATGAACATAAAGTATTTATGGCACTGACACAGTCATTGACAACAGTGGAATGTGTAAGGTGTTGAGAAATTGACTTGTACTTATAGTCAACTAAATTTTAGAAATATTACAAAAATTGTTTATTAGGAAATAAGTTTTTTAACAAATGGAATGCTCTGTGTTAAAAAATTTCATTTCATATAGATATACTCTTTATCGAAAATATTTTTCATCCAATATATTCTGATCAGTTTTCCATCCTTCAAATTATCCCAGATCCTCCCCACATAATCAACTCTATACCCTATATTTTACTCTCTCACTGAGTCTATTAAAAAAATAATGTGGGTTTTAGATATAAGACCAAAAGTAGAAAGCAACAGGGAAAACCAGAAAACAGTTTCAACTAAGTATTACTGAAACATAATGTCTTGGTTACTCCTGTGCATAGACACTATGACCAAGCAACACTTATACATTTATAATGGGAAACATTTAATTGGGCCTGGGTTACAGTTCAAAGGTTCAGTCTACTATCATCAATTTTGGAGCATGGAAACATCTAGATAGGCATGGAGCTGGAGGAAGTGAGAGATCTACATCTGTTAGAAAATGGTACTAGTTATTTGTCTTATTTTGGCTCCCAAAAGCTGTGCTTTCAAATGCTGAGGGTCTCTGCCCCAAGCTAGCTTTCATTGATAATAAAGAATATTCATACAGCAAATGACTGGACAGGGAGATGGAGGCAGAACTTYTAGACAGCAGCGGATGAGGGATTGAGGGAGAAGCAGGAGAGGCAAAATCACCAAGATGGGAAAGCAGAAAGCTTAAAGGCCCACCAATATGTAAGAATCCTGGAAATTGACCCCAGGGGCCACCTTCTTTATTGGTCCTCAGGAAACAGAGATAAAATAAATATTTAACAAATATTAATTCAAGAATACCAAAGAGACGTGTGTGCTAGCCTCGAGGAGGTTTGAAAGTGCCCAGTCATTGAGCTAGTCAAGACATATCAAAATTACCTGGAGTGTGTGTGTGTGTGTGTGTGTGTGTGTGTGTGTGTGTGTTGTATGTGTGTGTTTCATTCACAAATCCAGAGCTCTTAGGTGGGTGCCTAGACTCATGCATACCTGCTGAGGGGTTAAGAGCAATTTAACTATTTCCCAATGCACACAACTTCATTCAAAGGCAGACAGACTTCCAATAAATGAGGAAGAAGGTCTCAAAGCCTACTTCCATAGTGACACACTTGCTCCAAAAAGGGCACACCTCTAAATAGTGGGACTACTTCGGCCAATCATATTCAAATCCCCACACTGAGTATACTATGAATTAGCTGTAATAGTGGCTAGAAAAACATATAGATTTAAATGAGAGAGACTTCAGAAGTGTAAAAGAGTCAGTGGAGCAGATCCATGTTACAAGTTTATTAAACTTGAAGGCATCCACAATCTCCTGGNTGCTTTAAGCTGTAGTAAAGTTTCTTTTACCAATGAGGGCACCCTTGCACTTGGAGCATAGATGTTCAGTATTTAGAGTTTGTCTTGTTAGATTTTTCCTTTGATGAGTATGAAGTCACTTCTTCCTTGTCTTTTTTGATGACTTTTGGTTAAAAGTCAATTTTATCTGATAATAGAATGGCTACTCAAGCATATTTCCTGGGATCATTTGCTTGGAAATTGTCTTCTAGCCTTTTACTCTGTTGTGGTGTTTGTCTTTGACACTGAGATGCCTTTCCTGGATGCAATGAAACGTTGGGTCCTTTTTATGAATCCAGTCAGTTAGTCTATGTCTTTTTATTGGGGAATTGAGTCCATTGATGTTAAGAGAAATTAATAAATGTGATTGTTGCTTCCTGTTATTTTTTATTCAATTTTTTTGTTTGTGTGGTTCTTTTGGGTGTTTGTTGAAAGAAGATTGATTAATCTTTTAGTGTGTAGTTTCTTTCCTTTTGTTGATGTTTTGTATTCATTATTCTTTGAAGGGCTGGATTTGCAGAAATATATTGTTTAAATTTGTTTTTGTCATGTAATATCTTCATTTCTCCATCTATGATATTGAGAGATTTACAGGGTTTAGCCCCCTGGGTTGGCATTTGTGTTCCCTTATGGTCTGTATGACATCTGCCCTGGATCTTCTAGCTTTCATAGTCTCTGGTGAGAAGTCTGGTGTAATTCTGATTCATTTACCTTTATAAGTTTCTTGACCCTTTTCCCTTACTGTTTTAATATTCTTTCTTTGTTTAGTGCATTTGGCATTTTAATTATTATGTGATGGGAGGAATTTCTTTTCTTTTCAACTCTATTTGGAGTTCTGTAGGCTTCTTGTATGTTCATGGGCATCTCATTCTTTCAGTTAGGGAAGTTTTCTTCTATAATTTTGTTGAAGTCATTTACGGGCCCTTTAAGTTGGATTTCTTCACTCTCTTCTATACATATAAACCTTAGGWWTAGTCTTCTCATTGTGACCTGATTTACCTGGTTGTTTTGGGTCAGAAGCTTTTTCATTTTGCATTTTCTTTGACTGTTGTGTCAACACTTTCTATGGTATCTTCTGCATCTGATATTCTCTCTTCTATCTCATGTACTCTGTTGTCAGTGCTTGCATCCATGCCTCCTGACTTCTTTCCTAGGTTTTCTATGTCCAGAGTTATTTCCCTTTGTGCTTTCTTTATTGTTTCTACCTCTATGTTTGGATCCTGGGATGTTTTTGTTCAAATCCTTCACCTGTTTCCTTGTGCTTTCCTGTAATTATTTAAGGTCTTCTACCTATTTAGCAGTGTTCTCTTGTATTTCTTTAAAGGATTTATTCATGTCCTTCTTGAAGTCTTCTATGAACATCATGAGCTATGTTTTTAAATCCATATCTTTCTTTTCCGGTGTGTTGTTGTATCCAGAACTTGCTGTTGTGGGAGAATTGGGTTCAGATGGTGCCATATTGCCTTGATTTCTGTTCGTACATTTGCCTTTTGCCCTCTGGTTATGTCTGGTGTTAGTTGGTACTGCTCTCTCTGACTGGTGCTTGTCCCTCCTGTGTGCCTGCAAGCCTGTCTCTGCACCCCTGGGTGACTGGCATTCTATGCATGTAAAGCCACTAATATTCACCCATATTCATTTTATTTCCTCGTAAGCAGACATGTAAGTGAAAACTCAGTCTTGAATATATCATCACACATCACCTTAAAAGTTCCTTAATAGCTTAGAGTACCAGTTTTCCATAAATACTGTCTTTACAATATGTGACCCTCATGAGTGTAGCCTCCTGAGATATAACATCCAGAGATGTATTTAAGTAGCACTTTGGGCTCAGAGATATTTGCTACATTAAACTAGTAAAACATGACTATAGAATCATCTGTAAATTGAAGTGCCATATAAATACTTAGTAATAAGCCCTTTTCTCCAATTTATATTTCATTTTATTCTAAGATACCTCTTAAAATACATTATGGATTATTTTGCATAATGCCTTTCAAACAAATTGTATTCAGAACATTTTAGAGAGTCAAACACATGTAACTATGTGTCATAAATTGTAGAAAAACCCTTCAATAGTAAATAAATTAGTACATTCAGTCATAAGACCAGGAAAAAATGAATTGTGTAAGCATCTGGGTCAAAATATCTAGACTTTCTGGAACCAACACTTCAAATCCCAGCAGAGATCTATTCTTCTTTCTGAGACAGAGTCTATGCGGGTTACTCTCCGGTGATTTTTTTTTTTTTTTGAATGATCTCTTGGAGCAGTAAATATGTCTGCAATATGTGAACATATTACTAAGTCAGAACAAAGGCAAAAATATTCAAGAGGATTTAAAGATCTCTATTTTATGTCTATTAATGTGGGAGCACATTTTAATAGTCATTTAAGGCTGACAGAACATAGCAGAAATAGAGTGCATATTCAAAGTGTAAAAGAGATACACTAAATTACTATCTAGAGAGTTGTTTCTACTGATTCTGCAAAAGCAGATTCAAATACAACTGTATAATTTGTAGAATCATGGAAATAGCCTATGCTGCATAAGCAATACTGTAGAATGTCATATGATTTTTTGTTAGCATTGATCTGAATCCATAATGACATATAATTATAATCTAACTAAAATTTTCACAATGTTGAGAAAGAAGCAGTATAAAAACTTAAAATTAAATTAAAATGATACAACTGTTCAAATATTTCTTGAAGTAACATGGAAATGTCATCATATTTCTCACATATAGCATGTATATAATATTTCCCTTGACATTGAGAAATATGTGAGCATCCTTTTTCTAAGTGATAATTTTCAAATTTCTNGAAGATCTGGTAGTATTCTGTATTAAAACCATCTGGTCCTGTGCTTTTTTTGGTTGGGACAGTTTCAGTGACAGCTTCTATTTATTTAGGGGTTATAGGACCATTTAGATGATCTATTTGATCCTGATTTGATTTTGGTATCTGGTATCTGTCTAGGAAATTGTYCATTTCCTCCAGATTCTCCAGTTTTGTTGAGTATAGCCTTTTGTAGTAGGATATGATAATTTTTTTTAATTTCCTCAGTTTCTGTTTTTATATCTCACCTTTCATTTCTGACTTTGTTAATTTGGATACTGTCTCTGTGCCCTCTCATTATTCAGGCTAATGGTTTATCTATATTGTTGATTTTCTCAAAGAACCAGCTCCTGGTTTTGTTGATTCTTTCTATAGTTCTTTTTGTTTCTACTTGGTTGACTTCAGCCCTGAGTTTGATGATTTCCTGCCTTCTACTCCTCTTGGGTATATTAGCGTCTTTCTGTTCTAGAGCATTCAGTTGTGCAGTTAAGCTGCTAGTATATGCTCTCTCCAACTTCTTTTTGTAGGCACTTCGAGCTATGTTTTCCTCTTAACACTGCTTTCATTGTGTCCCATTAATTTGGGTATGTTGTACCTTCATTTCCATTAAATTCTAAAAAGTCTTTCATTTCTTTCCTTATTTCTTTCCTTGACTATGGTTTCATGTGGCAGAACATTGTTCAGCTTCCATGTGTGTGTGTGTACTTTCTTTTGTTTTTATTGATATTGAAGATCACTCWTACCCCTTAGTGATCTCATAGGAGACATGGGATTAGTTTTATCTTCTTTTATCTGTTGAGGTCTGTTTCGTGACCATTTATACAGTCAATTTTGGAGAAAGTACCATGAGATGCTAAGCAGAAGTTCTAATATTTTGATTTATGATGACATGTTCTATAGATATCTGTTAAAWTCATTTGTTCCAAAAATTTTGTTAGTTTCACTGTGTCTTTGTTTTGTTTGTGTTTCCCTGATCTGTCCATTGAGGAGAGTGGGATGTTGAATTCAACCACAATTATTCTGTGAGGTGAAATGTRTGCTTTAAGCTGTAGTAAAGTTTCTTTTACCAATGAGGGCACCCTTGCACTTGGAGCATAGATGTTCAGTATTTAGAGTTTGTCTTGTTAGATTTTTCCTTTGATGAGTATGAAGTCACTTCTTCCTTGTCTTTTTTGATGACTTTTGGTTAAAAGTCAATTTTATCTGATAATAGAATGGCTACTCAAGCATATTTCCTGGGATCATTTGCTTGGAAATTGTCTTCTAGCCTTTTACTCTGTTGTGGTGTTTGTCTTTGACACTGAGATGCCTTTCCTGGATGCAATGAAACGTTGGGTCCTTTTTATGAATCCAGTCAGTTAGTCTATGTCTTTTTATTGGGGAATTGAGTCCATTGATGTTAAGAGAAATTAATAAATGTGATTGTTGCTTCCTGTTATTTTTTATTCAATTTTTTTGTTTGTGTGGTTCTTTTGGGTGTTTGTTGAAAGAAGATTGATTAATCTTTTAGTGTGTAGTTTCTTTCCTTTTGTTGATGTTTTGTATTCATTATTCTTTGAAGGGCTGGATTTGCAGAAATATATTGTTTAAATTTGTTTTTGTCATGTAATATCTTCATTTCTCCATCTATGATATTGAGAGATTTACAGGGTTTAGCCCCCTGGGTTGGCATTTGTGTTCCCTTATGGTCTGTATGACATCTGCCCTGGATCTTCTAGCTTTCATAGTCTCTGGTGAGAAGTCTGGTGTAATTCTGATTCATTTACCTTTATAAGTTTCTTGACCCTTTTCCCTTACTGTTTTAATATTCTTTCTTTGTTTAGTGCATTTGGCATTTTAATTATTATGTGATGGGAGGAATTTCTTTTCT
>BDUI01023097.1:0-18383 GCA_002335545.1 Apodemus speciosus
TCACCTGGGAAAAGTCTCAGTGAGGGGTTGTTTAGCTCAGGTTAGCCTGTGGGCATGTCTAGAACTGAGTTGATTACACTAATTGATGTGGGAGCACCCATCTTAAAGGGATGTGGCGCCTTTTCCTGGGTTTGGGTCCAGGACTGATATAAAGGAGAAAGTGAACTGARTTGTAGGCACACGGACATCAATTCTCTTTGCTCTTCACTGTGGATGTGACTGGCTGCTTCAAGCTCCTGCCCTGACTTCCATGCAATGACGGACTGCAACCCAGAATTATGAGATAGATAAACCCTTTCTCTCTTGGAGTTGCTTATTGTCTGGCTATTTTATCACTGCAACAGGGAAAGAAAGCAAAACCAAGGTCCATGCCACGCAGCGTTCATCTGCCAGACAGGACTAATGAGTAATCCCGTTGCTTAGCAGGCTTGACAGAGTTAGAGGCTATGAGCAGAGACTGGAGAGGGGAGGGGAGGGGAGGGAGGGGAAGGGAGGGGAGGGGAAGGGCAGGCAGGGGAGGGTGAGTGAGTCTGGAGACAGTTTGCAGTGTTAAACAGAGGCAGTTGGAAAATTGAGGCCTCTGCAAAGAAATGGAAATGGACACAGACTTGTGGATGTCTTAGAGTGTCCCAGACCTGAGAGTCCCCAGACATAGGGGACAGCCCATATTATTACAGTAGGAAACCCAAGGTATGTTAAAAGGGACAATGAAMCACTGTCTCTAAGCATCAAAGTCAGGTTTTAAAGTATGTTGCAGATTGTAATAGGAGCTTCCAAGGCCAGGACACAGCCCCGTCACACTTTCTCCGCTCTCAGCCAGATCATTCGATCTCAGTTCTCATCTGCTTTGTCTCTTGAGGTTCTTGGTGAGTTTCATCTAAGGAATCTCAGGGCTGGGAAGAGGCCTGGGGTAAATTGCAAGACAGCCATTCAGTAAAAGAGAAAGAACCTACGGTCCAGTAGAGTGAAGCCGAATGCCTGAGCGGAGTGTAAGAAGCCAGACCCAAACAGCTACCTCTGGTTTCACTTCTAGGGCATTCTAGAAAGGACAAACGTATGGAGACAGATGCAGGCTGCCAGAAACTGCAAAGGCGACTGTTGCCTACACAGCCCATTGAGCCTTACCGGGAATGCGCCACAAACTTGACCTCACCCCCACCCCACCCCCAAATATTTGAAGATTCTGCTTGAGTAATCTTTTATTTTGAAGTCACTATGAATTGTGACAAAAGGGCACAAAAGATAACCCACCTTGKGTATGAAGAGCAAGAAGARGATGACAYAATGGTCATTGTGCGCRCAGGGCCATCWGCTAGTGACTTCAATTCCTTCCTATCACTYGATTTTAATGCATACAATTCTCACTAGACTTCAGTAGAGGAGCTGCAACTCCACAGGACTCCATGTAGCAGGCTGTATTTCCCAGAACAGCAGGAGACACTATTAAACATAAAATAATGAAGCCTTGTGTCTTGAGCCTCTAGTTTGAGCAATAATTTGGGACACAGTAGCAGATCGTTGGAAAGGCCAGGAACAGAGCCTGAGGCAATGGCTGTAGCCAGGCACCTGCTCGCCGTGTGGCTGGACCAGCGACCTCTCTCGATTCTGCCTTGTTCCTTCTTTAGACAGCGGGGAGCTTTCATACACTGCCGACTGAGGGAAACTCCATGCAGCCCACCCTAGAGCAAGAGGTAACAGCTCTCGTGTGGATGTCGGGTGTTAAAGTTATACCAGGCACAAAGCAGGTGCTCAAAAAAATATCTGCCAGCGGAAGGCACAACTCCCAGGCTCACTCTAGAAGCTGGTAGAACAGTTAGCAGTAGCAGTCTTTACTGAGGAGACCACAGTAAGCTATTAATGAGGAAATTTTAGACGCACACGGCAGGTGGAAAGAACACAGAGGTCTCTGATAGAGGACTGACTGTGTGCAAAGGTCAAGAAGGTCTTTTGAGTAGGTGACATCTGAGCCGAGTTTGAAAGATAACAGTAGCTATTTTTCACAGAGGAATGCCAAAGAAAAATGCTATAGAGTGTGAGTATATGCCCATACAGACATRCACACACACAGGTACACACTTACACACCTGCATGCACACATGCACATATGCATACAATACACACATACATATTCACATTCACATACACGCATATATGTGTATGCACACAACTTTAAAATACAAAAGGAAGGATCTGGGTCAGCATAAGCTGCACTAATTCTCGAGCAGGGCAAATAGCACTAATCAATAGCTTGGGACAAAGAACAGATCATTTTGTCAGGGTGGTCTTTGCCCTTGGTCCCCTGTTGTCACCTTGGATGGTCTTTTCTTTATGGGCCTCTGTCACTGGCACACAAAGGAGTTGGGCTGGCATCAGTGGGATCTGTGGCTCGTGCTGGCCTAGGAGGGCCACTTGTGAACATCTCTTTCTTACGCCCTGGATTCAGCAATATCCCATGAGTAATGGAACTTGGCCACGGGAGAGAACTTATACCAGACCTGGRGTGGGGGGCTGGGGGTGGGGGCTACAGATGGTGACTCAGTCTTCTTCTGAGAGCCAATTTAATGCTTGCAGCACATCCTTGGCCTGAACTGGTGCTTCCCAAATTCTGCTGAGGTTTCCTGTAGCAGAGAAAAGCTTATACAGACCCAGGGGCTTGAGAGCTGAGCATCTCTGAATTGTCTCTAATAGCACCCTATGGGGGGCCAGAGAGGTGACTCGGTGATGAAGAGCACTTGTTGCTCCTGTAGAGGACCGGGATCGAGTTCCCAGCGCTCACAGCAGGCAGCTAACAACTGGCTGTAACTCCAGCTCCAGGGGGATCTGGGGCCTCTGGCTCCCACGTAACCCATGCTCACGTGGTCAGACACACTCATACGTGTAATTAACATAGTTTTGAAAGAAAAATGTTTTGAAACACTTCTTAGGGACCAGTGGGATGAYACTATGGGTAAAGTCACTTGCCACTCACACCGATGATGGGAGTTTGATCCTCAAGATGCACATGATGGGAAGAGAGAAGAGACCCTGAAGAGTTGTTCTTTACCCTCACAATCATGCAGAGGCACATGTAACAGCTCCATAAGTAAACCATGGTTATAAAAATTATTTAAAGGCACCTATTGGCTAGGCAAGGTGACTCCCACCTGTAATCGCAACACTTGGGAGACTGAGGCAGGAGAATTGCCATGAATCTGAGGACAGCCTGGGCTATAGAATGAGTCCTGGGCCTATCTGAGCTACACAGCGAGACACTGTTTCATTTTTTAAAAAGCAACAACAACAAAAGCACTGGTTGTACTTTTAAATGTACAATCAGTATGTATCTGCTTCTTGTTTATTCAAACTTTAAATTTTAATAAAAAAAAWTTACAGTTTTATTGCCCTAACTTTGAGAAGGTGATGTGTGTTGTTGATTCAGAAGGACTTTTTAATATCTTTATATCATTCATTCTCTCTCTCTCTCTCTCTCCCCCTCCCCCTCCTCTTCTCCCTCCCAACCCCCTTCTTCCATTCTCTGCCATCCTGTAGGCAGGGCTAGACTCCTCAGTCCCTGCAGAGCCCAGCCACTCTCTCGCCTCCCTTGCCTCTCACCCATTCTAAGCCATGGCCTCCTGCCTTAGAATTAGGATTGGATGGAGTGGCTAAACCTCAGCAGCTTTGGGAGGCTGTGAGCAGAACAGGAGTTCTCAGAACCTGCTGTTAGCAGTGGAGCCCAGCCAACCAGCGGACATTTCCTCCTTGATCTGACAGTACCTGGCTCCTTTCTGCCTCTGTGCTGCCAGTAGCCATGGGTCCAGAAAGGAGAGGGAAGGATTCCTTTGCTCCTTCTCCAGAAGCACACAGCTTAGCCGGTCACCCTGAGGCTTCATCTGGAAGATCTATTTTCTGCATCCCAGACTCGGGCCACCATGGGCTTCCTGACTGACTTGAGACACATGCCTATGTTATGTCTGTGTCTCTTTTTCTGCCACTGGCTGTTGCTTACCACACTGCTGGGGATGGCAGGCTGGATGTGGAAGCAGCTGCCAGACAACGCTTCCCAGCAAAGCATGGAACAGGGGCTGTCTCACTGCAGAGGATAAATCCAGCTTCTGAAGGGTGCCAGGCCACTGAGTGTTAGAACTTTCATCTGGGAAAATTCCAGAAGAAATTTCCGAAACAGCGCTACCTCCCAAAGGATCCTGGAGATCAGAGGCCCAGGGCAACCAGCATGAGGCTATGGAGGAGGGGAAAGTCTGACCCTCTCCTGACTTCNGTGGGGGGCTGGGGGTGGGGGCTACAGATGGTGACTCAGTCTTCTTCTGAGAGCCAATTTAATGCTTGCAGCACATCCTTGGCCTGAACTGGTGCTTCCCAAATTCTGCTGAGGTTTCCTGTAGCAGAGAAAAGCTTATACAGACCCAGGGGCTTGAGAGCTGAGCATCTCTGAATTGTCTCTAATAGCACCCTATGGGGGGCCAGAGAGGTGACTCGGTGATGAAGAGCACTTGTTGCTCCTGTAGAGGACCGGGATCGAGTTCCCAGCGCTCACAGCAGGCAGCTAACAACTGGCTGTAACTCCAGCTCCAGGGGGATCTGGGGCCTCTGGCTCCCACGTAACCCATGCTCACGTGGTCAGACACACTCATACGTGTAATTAACATAGTTTTGAAAGAAAAATGTTTTGAAACACTTCTTAGGGACCAGTGGGATGAYACTATGGGTAAAGTCACTTGCCACTCACACCGATGATGGGAGTTTGATCCTCAAGATGCACATGATGGGAAGAGAGAAGAGACCCTGAAGAGTTGTTCTTTACCCTCACAATCATGCAGAGGCACATGTAACAGCTCCATAAGTAAACCATGGTTATAAAAATTATTTAAAGGCACCTATTGGCTAGGCAAGGTGACTCCCACCTGTAATCGCAACACTTGGGAGACTGAGGCAGGAGAATTGCCATGAATCTGAGGACAGCCTGGGCTATAGAATGAGTCCTGGGCCTATCTGAGCTACACAGCGAGACACTGTTTCATTTTTTAAAAAGCAACAACAACAAAAGCACTGGTTGTACTTTTAAATGTACAATCAGTATGTATCTGCTTCTTGTTTATTCAAACTTTAAATTTTAATAAAAAAAAWTTACAGTTTTATTGCCCTAACTTTGAGAAGGTGATGTGTGTTGTTGATTCAGAAGGACTTTTTAATATCTTTATATCATTCATTCTCTCTCTCTCTCTCTCTCCCCCTCCCCCTCCTCTTCTCCCTCCCAACCCCCTTCTTCCATTCTCTGCCATCCTGTAGGCAGGGCTAGACTCCTCAGTCCCTGCAGAGCCCAGCCACTCTCTCGCCTCCCTTGCCTCTCACCCATTCTAAGCCATGGCCTCCTGCCTTAGAATTAGGATTGGATGGAGTGGCTAAACCTCAGCAGCTTTGGGAGGCTGTGAGCAGAACAGGAGTTCTCAGAACCTGCTGTTAGCAGTGGAGCCCAGCCAACCAGCGGACATTTCCTCCTTGATCTGACAGTACCTGGCTCCTTTCTGCCTCTGTGCTGCCAGTAGCCATGGGTCCAGAAAGGAGAGGGAAGGATTCCTTTGCTCCTTCTCCAGAAGCACACAGCTTAGCCGGTCACCCTGAGGCTTCATCTGGAAGATCTATTTTCTGCATCCCAGACTCGGGCCACCATGGGCTTCCTGACTGACTTGAGACACATGCCTATGTTATGTCTGTGTCTCTTTTTCTGCCACTGGCTGTTGCTTACCACACTGCTGGGGATGGCAGGCTGGATGTGGAAGCAGCTGCCAGACAACGCTTCCCAGCAAAGCATGGAACAGGGGCTGTCTCACTGCAGAGGATAAATCCAGCTTCTGAAGGGTGCCAGGCCACTGAGTGTTAGAACTTTCATCTGGGAAAATTCCAGAAGAAATTTCCGAAACAGCGCTACCTCCCAAAGGATCCTGGAGATCAGAGGCCCAGGGCAACCAGCATGAGGCTATGGAGGAGGGGAAAGTCTGACCCTCTCCTGACTTCYCCTGATTCCCCACGGTCTTTGCTGCCTCACACCCTCWGCCCRCAGCCCCCGGCCACCACCACCCCTCCACTCCAGCAAATAGGCCTGGAGGGTCTCAGCAGCCTCGGCACAGATAAACCCAGGGGCTACTTTTCAAAACCACCACACCCTCTGCTTGCTCTGTTTAGGGATACCTTCTTTCTTTTGGCTTCAAACTCTACTTTTACCATGTCTTACTTTGGGTTCACCTAAGGCAAGAGGTCTGAGGCAGGGGCTTGTACACAGGCATTTTACTTGGGAGTAGGCCCTAGAACCGTGGGTGGAGAGACAGGGAAAGTAAGTCCGGGAAACGTGTGTGATTGGGCTGAGAAATGGACCTTGGCACTTGAGAGACCTTCAGAGGAACTGTGGAATGAGTTGCGGTCCAAATCTGAATGAAAAAAGAGGAAGTGAGTTGGGCGCCAGTGCTAATCTCTCTGCTTCCTGTGCAACTAGCTACCTCACACCCTGCCACCATGGTCTTCCTCACGTGAAGAATGGTATTCCYGAGCTGAGTCAAAACAAACATTTCTGTGGGGGTTAGTTTGGACTGTCACTTTGACATAACCTAAAATGTCACCTGAGAGCTTCAGCTGAGGAATTATCTAGACCCGGTTGGCCTGTGGGTTGGCCTGTGGCTAATTGATGTAAGGCAGCATTCCCTAGAGCGGTGGTTCTCCACCTTCCTAACGCTGCGACTCTTTAATACAGTTCCTCATGGTGTGGTGTGATCCCCAACCACAACATCATTCCGTTGCTACTTCCTAACTGTAATTTTGCTACCGTGATGAATGATAATATAAGTATCTGACATCTGACTCCCAAAGGAGTGGCAACCCATAGGTCGAGAACCACTGCCCTAGACAACAGGGGTCCTGAAGAGTTGTAAGAATAAAAGCAAGMAAGCAAGGATGCACTTATATCCTTTCTGCTCGGCACTACATAGTGAAGTGCTGCCCAGTTCCTGCCGTGGCATCCCTGCAGGCATGGACTGCAATCTGGACCGGTTAGCTGAATAAACCCTTTCTCCCAGATGCTGCCTTCTATCCCGATAGTTTATCACAGCAACAGAAATGAAACTAGAACTCTTTCCTTAAGTTGCTCTTCTCAGACATTTTGTGGCAGCAATGAGAAAAGTCAGGACCACACCTCCCATTCACAGAGCATCACCTCTCAGGAGCATCAACTCCACGCGCAAAACAAAACACACCAGCGTATAGTTGCTTGATGAGGGGACACCAGCCACAGGCACAGCCCCCATCTGCACTGTGACTACAGTCAGTGGGCCAGGAGAAGGCATGGGAGACACCGAACTGCCTGCTAGATAGAGCCGCCATGACAGCGGCTAGGGTACCGCTGTGTCCATGTGGTACCCTCTCCCCATCTGACTCTGGGCACCCATCCCACTCTCCTGAGGTTCCTCTTACTGTCTTTCCTACTGTCACCTGCCTCTTACACGTTTCCTTCCATGTCCAGTGTTCTTAGCTTGTCCCCATCACTACCAAATACGTTGTGTTAGTCTTTCTTTCGCCCCCAAGCAAGTTCTGCAAGTCAGGAGCCGGCACACCTTCGGTGGCTGTGGTTAACGTGGCATCTAGTATGTAGCAGAAGCATGAGGAAGTATACATGATTCCCCAGTTTAAAACAAACAAACAAACAAACAAACAAACACACACACACACACACACACACACACACACACTGGTGTACTCTATGGAGTGCATCCTTTACGCCCTAAAGACCCAACATGAAAGTCGCTTGTTAATTTCTGGAAAGAGCAGGGATTTGGGGTGGTGAAGCTGCCGCCTTTCCTCTCAGTGATGCCAACCTGGCAGGTGCTCCTCCGATACCTCTGAAACCCTAAGGTTTGAAAGTCGCTCAATCCAGACCGCCACCCTCCTCAACCTTGAAGTTTTCTCAAGCCTCAGGCACACACAATGCTTTGTGTCTTCCATACAAGTCCAGGCTGGCTGGAATCCCCTGCCATTGCATTCAGTTTTCCCCTCCCCCCAGGCCCTGGAAACCTGAAGTCTGGGTTATCTCTATGAATTTACCTGTTCCAGGTACTTTTGATGAATGAACTCATGTGACATTCATCCTTTTGTGTCTAGCTTCTTCCACTGGACGGGTTTTTGTCTTCGTCAGCGTATATCAGCATCTCGTGCATTTTCACACGTGTGTACCGTTTAATCTGTGGATGTGTCATGACTTTATTTATCCATTGAAAGACATTCGAGTTTTCTCCTTCAGTTACTGTAAATAGAGCTGCTGTGTCTAGAACTACCGTGAACAGAACTGTAAGCAGGGATGCCCATCCAATGACCAGGATCCCGAGAGTGTAACCCAAGGACATCTCCGGAAATCGTTGGTTATTTTTCCTTTTCCTACAGTCCTGGGAATTGAACCCAGGGCCTCACCCACTCCAGGCAAGCACTAGGTCACCAAGCTACATCCCCATCCTTCCGACACTTGCTTTCGTCCTTTCCTTTTTAAAATACTGGTCACATGAGTTGGTGTCACATGGTACATCACTGTCATTTGTATTTCTTTTGTGACCTGTGAATTCAAATGTCTTGCCGTGTTCTTTGTGGCCACTTCTATTTCTTCTGTGGAGAAATGTCTACCTGATTCCTTTATCCAAGTTCTTCAAGCTTCCTCAGACATATTAGGCCAAGTTCCTCCATGCAGCCATGGCTCTGGTACCGAGGATTCTCCCATGGGAGAGGACGTCCCTGGAGACAGCCCAGGAGACCAGCACGTGCAGGGAGTGTGCTTGGGCTTTGCTCTGGGCTTTTGTGGGTTCATGTTTCCTAAATAACCAGGAACTTCTCTGGCAGCAGAGCTTGGCTCAGAGGCCGACTTCATCTCTAGAAATCGGGAAAGTCCCACAGTGCTCTCCCACTGGGCAGGAGTGGCCAGATCTACAATCCTTGACCCCAGCACTCACCACGGCTCACCCCTTTCCTTCTTTCCCCAACCATGGGCAGTGCGAGGGGGACGGTGTTCCCCTGAGACCTGACCAGCTTCCAGCCCTTGACCCAGCACTCTTAAGACTGCCATTTTTAGGCTGTTAGAGGTAGGTGATGACTCAGAAAGTCATACCTAGGCCATCGTCAATCCCAGGGTCAGGGTGGCCATGCTCACTGCTTACACACAGCAACTTCTGCTAGTGGCTTGTCTTTAAAAACTTGTCCAAAGTCTTTGTTCTCTGGGCCCTGCCTCCCCTTCACACACGGGAACCCACAGAGCAGTACTTGCTGTCACCCAATGAACACAGTAGGTTTGCTGGGCAGTGGTGGTGCATACCTTTAGGCCCAGCATGCAGGAGGCAGAGGCAGACAGATATCTGTGCGTTCAAGGCCAGCCTGGTCTATAGAATAAGTTCCAGGACAGCCAGGGCTACTGAACAGGGTTCTGAGAAACCCTGTCTCAGAAAATAATAACAAAAACCACATAGGCTCTGCATCTCACGACCCCACTAACATCATGTGGCTGGTACAAGGACTCCAGCAGTAGTGGAAGAAATCACGTGCCAGGCACACAAGGGCCCTGTCCCCAACAAAAACAGCTTGTCTTGGCTGCACACTGGAACCAAGGTCTCTGAAAAACCAAGAGGGGCAGAAACGGTCTTACCCGGAGACCTCGATTTGATTGCTCAGGTGTGCAGGCAGGGGAGGGAGCCAAGTCTCCTGGGATTTTTAAAGAATTACCCAGGTGACAGCAATGTGTACAGACCAGGGCTTATCAAACCTGGGCTCACATCCAGATCCCCTTTCCCAATCAAGCTTCTGACTCACTAGTGCCACAGGAGGCCCTGGATTGGCACTTCTACCCAGAGGTGCCAGGATGTCTCTAGAATAGAGCCATGTTCTTCTGGGAAGAGAACTGAGGCAGAAACTCAGCTCTGAGTATAGAGAGAGGGAGGGCAGTGCCTAGGCAAGAAAGGGCAGCCTCTAAGTCAGACCCCACAGCGCTAACCAACTAGAGTGAGGAGGTGTCCGATGTTGGAACTGTGAGGTCTGAAGTTGAGCCCGGTCTCTTGCTCTGTTCACTGGGAACATTCTTTACAGGAGCGGGAGTGGGGCCAGCCAAGCCATCACCCTCTCTACTAGGAATAATACTGCAGCCTCCACCTATCCCTTGGGCTCCTGGCCCCCTCAGCCCACCACTGTGCTTCCCAGCAGCAGCCACAAAGACGGCTTCAAGGATCACTGGACCGTGTTACTACTTCCTTGCTGAAATCGTCCCAGGAATTTCAGAGCCCATCATCAAGAGTTCGAATTCTGCACCCAGTGACCACACCCTGCTGCAGTGGACAGGAGGCCTCCAGATTTGGGACTGTGATTGGTGCCATGATTGTAGGCAGACTGTGCTCCACGCTCGGTGCTTTAGGCTGCCAGCCAAGCATGAGACAGATGCTAAGGCAGGCGGGCCTGAAGCTAGGAGACTATGGCATCTCTGGCCTTAAGGCCTCAGAGCCTGTGGTGGTTTGAATGGGTATGGCTTGTGTGCTTTAATACTTGTTTCATAGGGAGTGGCACTATTAGAAGGCGTGTCTTTCTCAGAGAAACTGTGTCACTATGGGGTAGGCTTTGAGGTTTCAAAACTCAAGCCTGTTCTCTTCCTGTGGATCCAGCTGTAGAACTGTAGAACCTCTCTAATACCAAGTCTGCCTGCATGCTGCCATGCTTTTTACCACGACAATAGTAGACTAAACCTCTGGACTGTGAGCCAGATCTGCTGGTGTATCCCAGCACTTAGGAGGCAGAGGCCTGCAGATCTCTGAGTTCAAGACCAGCCTGGTCTACAGACAGTCAGAGTTACACAGAGAAACCTGACTTAAAACACAAAACTGATAGATAGATAGATAGATAGATAGATAGATAGATAGATAGATAGATAGATAGATAGATAGATAGATAGATAGCTGCTGTAGTCACCGTGTCTCTTCATAGCACTAGAAACCCTAAGACAAGATTCCTACTCATCRGTCTACAAATCTCCCACTGGACTTTCCCTGCCCTACAGCCAGCTCGATATAAACTCTCACAGGCACTAGCCACCATCCCCTTGTCTGAAGAGTATCCACAGTCTCAGTTCTAAAGAATAGACAGGGCGCTGGGGTGCTGGGATGCTGGGAAGAGCACATTATCCTGAGCGCTGTTCCCTGCTACTTGGTACAAGTGGTTCGTTGAGGCAGTGTTCCGGGGACGATGGATCAAGCAGGAGGGAAGCTGGACAGAGAAGAGGGGACAGAGGGAACAGTTTCAGCTGTCGGTCTAGGAAAATGACTGAACCCACCGTGCCGCAGCCATCTGCATGGACCCAAACAGGCCTAAGCCTGATGGATGCACAGCTCCGCTGAATGTGTGCACAGAGTCTCACCTCCCTCCCACACATGTCTGTGTCCTGATCTCTGGGACCTGTGACTAAGTCAGCTTATATGGGAAAAGGGGGCCTGGCAGATGTGCACAAAGGAAGGCTTCCAGATGGGGTGATGATCCTGGATTACGGAGGCTTGTTCAAGGTCAGATGAAGGTTGTCTGTCCGGGAGGGGAGGAACAGAAGCAAGGATCCGATGGCTGAGCCCAGGCAGGGCCCTGCAGAGGAATACAGCTGACCCCCCCCCCCCCGGGAGCCTGAGAAAACCAGAGAGTAAATTCTTCCTAGATTCTTCAGAGTGACTGCAGTGTGCATACATCTGGACYACTGTTCAGAGAAGGGGCCACACCTATCAGATCTTTAGTCATGTGATGAAGAGGAACTGAG
Source organism: Apodemus speciosus (assembly GCA_002335545.1). NCBI lineage: Eukaryota > Metazoa > Chordata > Mammalia > Rodentia > Muridae > Apodemus > Apodemus speciosus. The sequence goes on from BDUI01023097.1 coordinate 11,798, forward strand.
CACACCACAGAGTACTCTTCAGTAATCTTCAGCTTCTCCGACAGCCCTCCCTCACCTCTGGACCCCCTGGAAATGAGTCATGAGCTAGGTTCTCAGAGCTTTCCTACGCTGCCTTCACTCTGCCTCAGTTTAAAAAGTGATTTTCAGTGGCAGCGTGCCTGGCTTGGCTTGAGTTGGGTGGCTGGGCATGGGGGGGATCCAGGACCTGGAAGCTGGCACCTTTGACCTGTCTTCTCGCTCTCTGTCAACAGCAGACTCTGACTCCAGGTTCTGCTAATATGTCGAGACACTACCAGCTTTGGAATGTATAAACAACTACTCATTTAGCTCGTGATTCTGGAGGCCTCAAAGTTCTAGGGCTCCACCCTCAGATGAGGGTCTCTATGCTGTATTGGAACACGGCAGAAGAGAATGGGGGCGGGGCGGGGGGAGAAGCAGGCTCAACTGTATTATTTATTATTTTTTTAAAAATCAGGGCCGGGCGTGGTGGCGCATGCCTGTAATCCCAGCACTCTGGGAGGCAGATTTCTGAGTTCGAGGCCAGCCTGGTCTACAGAGTGAGTTCCAGGACAGCCAGGGCTATATAGAGAAACCCTGCCTCAAAACAACTAAAATCCAAAAAAAATCAGGACCTTAGTTCCACAGTAATGATTTATCACCTCTTAAGGACTGTCATAGTTAGGGTTTTACTGCAGTGAACAGACACCATGTCCAAGGCAAGTCTTATAAGGACAACGTCTAATTGGGACCGGCTGACAGCTTCAGAGGTTCAATTCATTATCATCAAGGCAGGAAGATGGTGGCATCTAGGCAGGCATGGCGCAGGACAAGCTGCAAGTTCTACATCTTCATTTGAAGGCTGCTAGCAGAATACTGGCTTCCAGGTAGCTAGGACTAAGATATTAAAGCCCACACCCACAGTGACACATCTACTCCAACAAGGCCACATCTACTATTAGCGCTACTCCCTGGGCCAAGCATATACAGGGACCCTGTTGTCCGTGTTGCTACAGGGGCAATTTAATTTCAACTTGAGTTCAGAACAGTCCTTTCAATACATAGTATAGTCTTCATTTAAAATTGACCAGTCAGGTGTGGTACTGCATGGCTTTGTTGCCAGGACTCAAAAGACTGAGGCAGAAGGATGGTACATTTGAAACAAGCCTGACTACAGAATGAGACTCTGTCAAAAACAAAACAAGGAAAACAATCCTAGTTACTGTTCTGTTGCTGTGAAGAGATACTGTGTTCAAGGCAATGTATAAAGGAAACATTTCCTTGGGGGCTTGCTTATGGTTTCAGAGGGTTAGTCCATGCCCACCATGGTGGGATGGCATCCCGAGACAATGGGAGCCGTCCTTCTGTCCTCTTGCACATTAGTCATCCACTATGGACTACCCAGGTGCCCCAGTGACCGAGCAAGTCCTGGGTATGAGCCCTGGGCTGCAGAGAACGCAGATCTTAGAAAAAGATGCCGATGGCCCTGGAAAAGAGGGATGTGGGTGTGCGGCATTCGCTACCCAAGGCTACAGCACTCACCTGGACAAGGGGCTGGACCCCACAGGCTATAAGCCAGATATGGTCCTCCAGCAAACGGCTGTAGGAACAACAGCCAGATACCAGCAAAGGCACCGCCTGCTAATGTTGGGGTTTGTGGTTTTCTAAAGACCAGGAAAAGACTGTCAGTTCCATCAACGAAAAAAAAAATACAAGGGCTCTCCACATCGAAGGTTCATGGTAGGCAACGGGTGCCTGCTAGGCCGCGTTCCTGGAACTCAGCACTGAGGAAGGTGGCTGAGTCCCAGCCTGGGCAGCAGGCCAGGCTGAGCAGATCTCTAAACACTGCCATGCCCCTGCTGATGCAACCCAGAGGCGGCCCCACCCCCACCATCTTCTTCCCACCCTTTTCCAACAACATTTTCATTCCTCCTATTTTCTCCCCTGGCATTTCTCTTTCCCTCCTCTCAACTCAAGAATGCCAACAGCCCATAAGCCCTTGGGGTGTTGCACAGCTCCAAAGATCTCAGGCACAAAGAAGAGCCTCATTGTGGCCTGAAGGAAAGGCTGAAGCCAAGGAGAGAGATTTATATCCAGGGTGGAAAACTTTCCTTGTACAGGGTCCGGCAGTGAATACCCAGCCTCTTCAGGGCAAAGAGAAGCGTCTCCACACCAACCACTATCCTCCTCTGCCACTGCAGCTCAAAACTAGCATTCCATGCAGCATAGAAATGTAATCTGACTATCCTAATAAAACTTTATTGACGCGAACAAGCAGAGGCCCAGATTTGACTGGTGGGCATAGTTTATAGCATGGTAGTTTGCACGTTCACAGATGACAATTTAGGGCTAAAGGATGACACGTAGATTTCTATTCTCCTGCCAGTTCACATTGCTCCCAAGTGACTTCCTGGATGGTTGTGTTAAGAATTCCAGGGACGGTGACATCACTGAAGAACACCCTGTGTAACTGACCATTGAGAAGACAGAGGCGGCAGCAGCAGGACCTCAAGTCAACCACTTGATTAGCCCTCACATTCTGAGCAAACACCTGGATCCCAGAGAGGGGAATTGACTTGCCCACGGCCACACAGCTGCTGTAGTAGGAATGCCTCTGCAGCGGGTGGAAAGCTGCAATTGTCTTTTTGCCAGCTCAGTACACATCTGAGCTCAACCATTTGCCCTGGCCATCCTGTACACAGGTTTCTGCTCTGCCCCCTTGAGAGCAAAGAAAAAAAAAAAAAAAAAAAAAACAAGAAAACCCCCGTCTAAAAATATGGAGTTGGGGTCTAAGAGAGCTGCTTTTCACCCTGTCTCAAAAAACCAAAAAAAAAAAAAAAAAAAAAAAAAAAAAAAAAAAAAAAAAAAAAGCCAAAGCCCTCACCAGTCCTTGATTTGCAAGAACTGATGTTTGGAAGCATTCACGCCTGTAAAACGATATCTCCCTCTGACATCTGCAAAATGAAGATGCTGGCTTGTATGGGAAGCTGTTGGCTATGCTGTTGGCTATTTGTTGGCGGCTAGGAAAGTGACCCACCTGAGCCAGGCTTCCGTTTATAACAGGAAATGCTCCTCTATCATGTTCCACAGGCAGAAGTTGATCTGAAGAACATTCTAGTGCATCAGGCTCTGGTTTACCTCACCCTGTCTCTATTTCTGGAGAGTCTTAAAGGTTTTAACTATCCCGGGGAACTGCTGAGCTCTTTTATTAAGGCCAGTGAAGAAGCAACTTAGCAAGAAATTCTCAGCAGGATTCAGATGGGAGTTTTCAGATGAAACATTTAAGAAGTCACAGTTCTGGAAACAAAAATCTTTTTTTGTTGTTGTTGTTGTTGTTAGCATCAATCAGTCCAGTCTGTGTAGCCAGAACCTGTAAGTTGTGAAAGCCCTGAAGGGGCTGCCCTGTGCCCCACTGGTAAGGGTTGAGCCAAATGCAGAGGTAGCAATTAACGGGTGACTGCAGAAGGCCATGGGGCCCAGGCCAGCTCTGGTGTCCTTTAGAACTTCAGAGGCACCCGGCAGAGATGGTGGTGGCTCATGCCTTTAATCACAGCACTTGGGAGGCAGAGGCAGGCGGATTTCTGAGTTCGAGGCCAGCCTGGTCTACAAAGTGAGTTCCAGTACAGCCAGGGCTATACAGAGAAACCTGTCTCGAAAAAACCAAATCCAAAAAGCCAATACATAAACAAACAAACAAACAAACAAACAAACAAGAACTTCAGAGGCCAGGCCAGGCTTTGCCCACAGCTGTCTCTTGAACTCATCTCTCTGTCTGAGAGGAGTCTCTGTGTTCCCCTTCACGCTCGTCCAAGCCAGGTGGGCCACAAATGAGTCCTGGGATAGCCTCCAGACAGCCCAGGTTGGCCTTGAACTCGTGGCTGCAGGTGTGCGCTACCACACCTGGTTGGCAATCATACAACTTGGTATCACGTCTCAGAAGGTCCGGGGGGAAGGGCACCAGAGTCCTAGTTCCTGTTTCATAACACGCCCCCTTTATCAATGCTCCTTCCTTCCCCGTTTCACAGATTCAGCCCCATGCCCTGGGTGTGTCTCTCATGAACCAGTGCCCAATCCTTGTCTCAACCCGGATCCTGTCGGAAGGGAGTGAGCACATTTGTCCCTTTCCTCAACATCACAGAGGGGTCAGAGGGTTAAACCTGCTGGCTGCTTTGGGGGGCAGGACTTCTAGCTGTCTAATTTGGATCTGTGGGTCTGAGATGGTGGTGGCCGCAGCAGCCACTCCACAAGTCTGCCCGGCATGCATCCTTATCTGCCGTCTATTGACTGCTCGGGTTGTCCCTCCACCCATGACTCCTTTCCCTTAACAGACCCACTGCTATAGGCATTGACCCAAGGCAACCAATCAGAATCTTCTATCTTCTTGGTCACTGTGATCGACTCAGGGAAGCCCAATCAGGGACCTCGTGAGGTTGCTAGAGGTTGGGGAGGGGGAGGGTGGGCTACACAGAAAACGTGGAAACAACCAGGAATGTGGCTGCCATTTTGCATGGCACAGGATAAAGCAGAATAAAGGTAAATAGAAACCTGGTGAGATGAGGTTTGTGTGGATGTGCCCATGAGAAGGAGAAAACAGAGAACAAGAGAGGAAAGCGGAAAGAAACCGAGAGCAAAGGGAAGGAACACAGAGCGGAGAGAGTGCGTGTCCCACCAGAGCCAGGGAGCCAACGCATTCTTATCACAGGAGCCAACGCATTCCCTGTGTGCTTGGATTGGATTTCTCACACTTGCAACAAAGGGATCTTGACAAGAAGGCAATTTGCAGTTGTGCCTAGCCCCAAAGCTACTTATCCTGATGGTGCCAAGATGTCCTGTATAACCCTTTCCCCCGCCCAGCTCCTACAGAAGACACCGAAGGAAAATGTGCCCCTCTGCTCCCAGTACTGCACAGATCTGCACTGCAAGAGCAGAAGTAAAAATAGCTGTGACTATTAATAAATTGGCCAAAAGACTTTATTAGTGACCTTTGAGCCATTCCAGAATAGCAGGAGGATCTGAGAAACCAACAATTAATGTCAGATGATGTCTTAATGTGGGATCAGATGACAAAAGGAGACCCAAAGTGCACCATCGGTCGTTAGCCAAAGGGATAAGAGCTGAGTCCCTCAACGCGTAGAAATTGGTGCTCCCTACACTGGTGGTACCTGGCCCGCTGCCTGTTCTCCTGTCTTTTAACAAGCATTTACTTACAATCTCATCTCAACTTCCCTTGAAGCAAACATTGAGCCCGGGTGTCGGTGTCTGCTAATCTGCTTGGGCTGACTTTCCCAACTCTTCTTTCCATAGCTCTGTTACCAGCGGAATTCACTTAACAACAAGTAACAGGACACCTCAATAACAGTGGCTTGGAGGATTACAGACACAGTTATTTCATGCACTAGGAATGCTAGCTCAGTTTAGTGTAGCAGCCAGTGACACCAAGAACCATGGATTCCCCTGCCTCTCCCATCAACCCCGCATCACCAACTTCTGCGAGTTGGCTTGTCGTCTTCTTGCGTATCACTCACAGTCACAAAACAGATGTTCATCGCCAGATATCACGGCACATGCAAGATGAGCAGTAGAGGTTCTCAGAGCTCACTCCTCTCCATCCGTTCTGCCATTTCACTGAGTTCCTGCCAAGTTCCAGCTGCCTTTCCCTAGGGCTTTCTCCTCACACCATAGGAAACTGTCTGCCAGCTTCAGATCAGGAATGCTAAAATATCTGTATCTCCCAAGAGGAATCCCCAACTGATGACTGCAAAGGTGTTGGTATAATGGGTAATCTTGACTGTCCATCTGCTTAGATATGCCTTTGGGGGTGGGTTTGTGGGGAGACTTCTAGGAAGGATTAACTGAGGTGGAAGACACCCCCCCCCAGAGTGGCAGCACCCTCTCACAGCAATCCAGAAATTAAGAGGTCCTAAGGCAGGGCCCCAGGGGATCAGTACTGCCTGCCAGCCTTTGCTTCTTGATAGTGAATGCATCTACACTACTCCTGCTGCTGCTGCTGCTGCTGCTGCTGCTGCTGCTGCTGCTGCTGCTGCTGCCAAACTCAGCTCATGTCACCCACAGCAGCAGCTGCCAACCCCACCCCACCCCCAGTTCTCACTTCTCTCCTAGAGTGTCTCTGGGGCTGTATCCCAAACTACCTGCTTGCACTCCTGTATCAGGCAGTCGGGGGAGTCAGACGGTGAGCATCTGCTGGACAGTGAGGCTTCTGGAAGTCGGAGCCCCAAACTGAATATGATGGATAAGCATTACTAAGCAGGAAACCTGCAGAGCACCAGCTTCTGGTGGAGAACTGGAAATCAGTGGCTAACGATGAGGTGGACGCCATGCCTGGAGGAGTTGCCGGAGATCAGAAACCACTTGGAAGCAAATGTGGGGACGGCAGAGTGAGCAGCCTTGGGAAGCTCTCTGTAAGCTGAGCTGGGAAGCCCACAGTGCAACTTTCTGCGGGTTTATGCAACAACCTGGGGCCAGAGACAGAAATAAACAAGCCACCAACCTTGTTTCAAAGAGGGGAGAGAAAGAAGGAAAGAAAGAAAGAAAGAAAGAAAGAAAGAAAGAAAGAAAGAAAGAAAGAAAG
>BDUI01023110.1:21211-33062 GCA_002335545.1 Apodemus speciosus
CATTCTTCCATTGAGGGACACCTGGGTTCTTTCCAGTTTCTGGCTATTATAAATAAGGCTGCTATGAACATTGTGGAGCATGTATTCTTATTGCATGCTGGGGAGTCTTCTGGATATATGCCCAGGAGTGGTATAGCTGGGTCTTCCAGAAGTATCCTGTCCAGTTTTCTGAGGAACTGCCAGACTGATTTCCAGAGTGGCTGTACCAGCTTGTAGTCCCACCAGCAGTGTAGGAGTGTTCCTCTTATTGAATATCATCTTCATTTACATTGCCATGGTAAAACCTTTCCCAATTTCCCCTTTCCCTAAAGACCCCCAACCCCTCCTCCCACCCCTGCCCCCACATATATGCACCTCCACCGATACACTCCCACCTCCCCCCTCGGTTTCCCTTTGTTGGGGTCTCTGTTGAGCCTTTACCTGACCAAGGACCATTCCTCCCACTGATGCCCAACAAGGCCTTCCTCTGCCACATTTTGGCTGGAACCATGTGTGCCCCTTGGTTCATGGTTCAGTCCCTGGGAGTCTTGGGGCGTCTGGGTGGCTGAAATCATTGTTCTTCCCATGGGGATGTAAGCCCCTTCAGCTCTAAGAGTAGTTATTACATTCAACAAATACAAATTATTATACAATTCAATAATGACTCTTTTCATTATTGAATAGTATTAGGTATGGGTATATGAGTGCCTATATCTATTACTGTTTCAGGACACTTGAATTGTCTCTAGTTTTAGATTATTTTGAACAAATTTCTATTAGCAGTATTGATGTATAAATCTTTCTAAGGGAGTGTTGCCCACACCCCTTGGAGTCCATATCCAAATGCAGTGATATGATCATAATTTAACTTGGTAAGAATCTAACATTTTCTCAAAGCCACTGTCTTGTTTTACATTCTCAGGGTAGTGCACCAGAGTTCCATCAGTACCAAATTACCCCCAAAACAAGTGAGATGTTTTTTCCTACTCATTCATATTCAGGAATCTTTAGCAATACCCTTCAAATAAATATGAATGAAAATCAATGTAGTTAATTCTGAAAGAGGAACAAAATATATTCTAGAATATGTCAATGTTAAGGGCTGATGATGCTCTCCTTTACCTAGGATCTATTAGCAAAATAATAATAGTTAAAGAATCTTTCATTTCACCCTGTCCTCTGGAAATAACTTACTATGAGAACCTATCCAGCACACCTGACTTAATATAGACTGATCTCCCAGATGTTTCTATGTTTATCAAGAGTAAGACTTGGCATGAACCCTCTCTGTCTCATAAAGAATGAGGTGACATGCTAATACCCAATAGCAAATGAGAAGAAAAATACTTATTAACCTAATCTTGCCATCCCTGTTTCCTCTCAGTACACAACATCTCTTTGGTGCCAAGAACGGGTTGAACTTAAAGTAAAAAGTTCTCTGATTAAAATGCCATCCTGCTATCCTGCTCCTTATAAATGATTAACTGTACTGTTCAACTTCACTGATGCATCAAAACCAAGTTTCTGTTAAGTAACTTGACCAAACTTAAGGCCAAATGAACTTTGACCCTCCTTCGGCCAGAGCCAAGACTGGCAAGCATAAAAGTACTATTTTCTACAGGAAACACAAGTGTACCTAATACTCGTCCAACCTTTCAAGTGTTTGCAAATATTATATCCTGAGATGTTGCCTTAGTAAAATATCTTTCTCTATCTTTAGACTGCCCTATTCCCTAAATTAAACTTATGCCACTGCTAGGTTTGAGGGAAGTGTGAAGTCTTTGTTCTTGTCCTCTCCCATGGTTGACCACCTGTTGACATAGAACATTCGTGGGACTGAAGGTAACTCTGCATACTCTCACTGTGGCCTTTCTTCATGGACCACTGCTCTCAGATCCATACTCCAGCCACATTGCTATGTGTGTCATKCCATCTGGCCTGCTAGAGTGTCTTTATGTTTGAGCATTGAGATCTCTGACTCTACCACCAGTTACACTGATCCCAAAGCCATAGATTACAACTTTAAAGGTATTTGGAGAATGGAACTAAAACTAATTTTGTCTTCCATACTGATACACTAAGTCGTATTTTTAGAAAAAGTTTGTTAAACCCATTTTACAAAGTTGGTAGAGAACACTGATCAACCATATGTAAAAATATTAGCACAAAAATATGATGAAACAAGGTAAGATGATAACTTTAAAGGGATGAACTAACTCCTAAGGCACAAGTTCCAAAGGAAAGGATATTGATGAAATCTTTGGTGAAGAATTCAAATGAATATTTTAAGAATGCTCAATGATATTTAAAAAGAGCATAGACAAGAAATTCTAAGAAAACAACGGGAATGGGAAACTCAACAAGGATAGCTATTGTGAGAAAGAACCAAACAGAAAATCTTGGAAATGAAGAGCTCAGCAAATTAAACCTTAAAAACACAACTGAGAGTTTTAACAAGAGACAAGACCATGAAAAAAATAGTTTGTTTGTTTTGTGTTGGCTAGCTAGTACTGGGTATCAGGAATGATCTGATATATTGTTAATATATCCAGCCAGATTTCATTGAAAAAAATGGGATATTTTTCTTTACCAGTTGTTATCAATTGCAGATTTCTTATTGGTTAGGGGTGGGAACCAGTGTCCTCTTCCCTTCAGAGTGCTGGGACCTCCTCTGGCTTGAACAGGTACAGCCCTTTGGCATGCTATCATAGTCATTGTTGCCATTTACTACAAGTAGAAACTGTTCTGATGAGGGCTGATCAAGATACTGATCTATGGATATAGCAATATGTCATCACGAATCATTTTATTGCTTTGTTCCTTTAGCAGAATAATAATCCTTTCTTCCTATACCCATGAGCTATCGAGTCTCAGGTTCTTGGCCACATTAGCAATGCCAGGAAYGGGTAACAAGCAGGCACATGTAGTTAAAACAGATCAAGCTAATGCTCTTACTTTGATTTAGATTCCAGCTGAGGTGCTGATGAGCACTGTGAAGACAAGATGGAGTGGAGGGTCAGTGTATATGTAAAGGAAAGTGACTGTCTTATATGGAAGTCATGGAAGACTCACAAGATGGCTAGCATCTGTTTAAGCAAAGAACTTTATGTAGTGAAGGAAATGTCCATGCAGGGGAGAAGCAAGCTCAAGTACTCAGAAGTAGGGACATGCTTGCAGCTGGGAAGAACATCAAGGGTATCAGTGAATGGGGTGAGGGGACAGCCTGTGAGGGACAAAAGATGGCACAACTCGGTTAGTGATGGGTGAACATGGATACATGAATGTCCCAGGGCATGTTCAAAGCACTGCGTATGAGGGTGTTCATGTGCAATAAACCCCTTTGTTTTCACTCCATTTTCACTGTGTTCCTTTTGAAATATATAACAAATAAATTTCTATAAATCAGCTTCATCAAGAAATAAATATTAATTCACTTAAAACACCCTTTTAAAAGCTAAACTAGTATAAAATACTTTGATCTCTATCACTCAATAAATACACCAAAAGTATGGACACATGTGTCTGAACCTGTATCCATGAGAGGACATAGAATAGTTATGCAACTAAACAAAAACAATCATAATTGATATTCCAATACCCTGACTAACAACCTTCACTTATTTTTTTGAATACTAGCAGTATTCAAAAAAATACAATAAGAGGATAAAGCACTTGTCATGCAAGCATGAAGACTAGAGTTGGAATTATCAAAAATACCACAGATTTTCATAAATTATCCTAAAAGTAAGATACCAAAATGACAAAGAGGGCAGGGCAGATAAAGAAGCTTGCTCCATAAAAAAAGGGCCATCTCACTGATATGTTTATCAGAGGAAGAGAGAATCATGATTTCTGGATCATCACAGAAAAAGTGATAGACACGTAATGACATAGTGTCACATAAATGACAGATAGGGGCCCACCTGTCATACCAGTACTGACACCTTAGGACTATATCTGTAATACTAGAACTCAAAAAATGGAGGTGGGTCACTGAGAAAAGTTACTACCTAGACTAGCTGTTCTGCCAGTTTGTGTTCACTTGCCTACTACAATAAATAATGTGGAGAACCATTGAGCAAGACACCCAGCCTCTGGTCCCTGTATGTGTGGCAGCCACACATACTCCCTCATATACGAAAACATGTGAATAGACAAGCATAAATGCCACACAGAAGGAAAAAATTCAGGAAGAACAAAAATACCCAATAGAACCGTGTTCCTTTATGTTTGAATATTTTCTACCTATGTATGTGTGCAAGCCCAAGGGCTCAAAATTAGATACTTCTTCGCATGTGTTTTTCTTTGCCTCTTGTTTTAGATATGTGCTACTAGTAGCATGTAGAATATGCTTGTACAAGTGATGAACAAATTGTCTGCTCCATGAATGTTAAGGAAAACATACCCAACACATGATAAATTTCGTGTTAGCCATTCTAAAACAGATATTGCATTTGAAATATTGTTTTCATTTTCTAAAAAGCAAACACTTGAAAAGATAAAGGTATTGATTCTTATACTTAACATCAGCGTGACCTGAAATCTTGCAAGGTACCTAGGAAAGGTGTGATAGGCATGGACCTGCATTACAGTGCACAATACAATGCTAGACTCAAAATCCTAAGGAATATTTTGCTCTCTCCACAACTTTCTTGAATGCACTCTTCACCTCCTTGTTCCTCAGGCTATAAACCATAGGGTTCAGCATGGGGATGACCATGGTGTAGAACACAGACACAATTTTGTCAGTGTCCATGGAGTGGCTGGAGGTGGGTTGTAAGTACATGAAAATAAGAGTGCTATAGAAAATGGAGACAGCAGTGAAGTGAGACACACAGGTGGACATAGCCTTCTGGTATCCTGCAGCTGAGCGCATCTTGAAGATGGTGATGAAGATGAAAATGTAAGATATCAAAATAACAAGGAGTGCAGAACAGATGACAAAGCTTGCTCCATAGAGAAGGATCATCTCACTGATGTGTCTATCAGAGCAAGAGAGAACCATGACAGCTGGAACATCACAGAAAAAGTGATGGACCACATTGGACTTACAGAAGTAGAGTCTGAATGTGTCCCCAGTGTGGATGGAAGAATTCAGGAAACCACCAGCATAGCAGGACATGGTCAGACATGCACATGTAGCTGGAGTCATTTTGGTGGTATAATGCAGGGGTTTGCACACTGCTGCATAGCGATCATAGGCCATTGCAGCCAAGAGAAAATTCTCTGCTGTAGCAAAGACTACAAATAAGAACATCTGAGCAGCACAAGCAGTGTAGGAAATGGCTTGGTTTCCTACAAGAAGTCCAGCAACAACTGTTGGGGTAACAGCAGAGGAGTAAACRATGTCCACCAGAGACAAGTTGGCAAGAAAAATGTACATGGGAGTGTGCAGTCGAGAGTCCCAGAGAATCAGCACAAGCATCCCCAAGTTTCCAGCCATGTTGATGAAGTAGATGAGAATAAACATGATAAAGAGTGGGGTCTGCAGTTCTGGTGCATTGGTCAGACCTAAAAGGATGAACTCTGTCACCTCTGTCCTGTTCTCCATCACTGTTATTTTGGAATCAGGAGTTGTCCTGTTGTGAATAGACATAAGAAAGCCATATTAAGTATAGATGAGATTACCAAGAAATTAATGTCTTCRTACCAATAACAGGTCCACRATAAGAAGCACATAATAACARCATGTGCTTCAAATTTCTTTATAACCAGGCCCAGTGAGATGGGTCAGTGAGTAAAAGCACATGCCACAGAGTCTGATGGTCTGAATCCAATACTCAGATTTTACAATGTGAAAGAAGAGAACCACTTCTCAAGAGACATTCATTGACCTCCATGCATTAGGAGGCACACTCACCCATACACCTCATATACACACTCACAAAAAAATGAAGGATTCCCTATAACTAAAGCATAAGCGTAACTGAATTTTGTGTCTAAAGTATTTAAGCCAATTGAATGAWTTACTTTTAGAGGATATCAGTTCAGTTAATGAATTACTCAACATTTCTGAAGGTTGTAAATCAGTTGGTTCMTCTCCTCCCCATCCCCATTCATTTGCAGACTTCTCTGTGTGGATAAATGTGCGAGAGACTGCTCTCTAGACATTTCTACATACATGCTCCATTTTCTCATCAAATTTGAATAATGAGTACTTTCTCTTAGATTTCAGAACACCAGAGATGAAGATTTATATACATGCTAATAGAACTAACTTACAAGTCAATATTTAGTCCCAGACAAATGATTATCAAGTCCAATAGTGCAACCTGAGTTTAAATCAAGTTGCGATTCATAATTAGCCAGTGTCTTTGCTGCATCACTTCAGTCCTAGGACTTCTCCCAGTGAAGTAGTGACATAACAAATCTAGTGAGATGATTGGATTGGAAGGAACTTCTGTAAATGCAGATACAATTATAATAAAGGTGGGCAATATACCAGGCAGCGTTGGGTAAAAAACATTTGGTTCTGGGGAGAATTGCATGTCAGCCTTACATTTGCAGCGTAGGAAACACTGCTTCTGGCTCAACTCTAAGCCATATTTTCTACAGCTGCAAAATAAAGATGATAATGTGTTGAGTGTTTAGATATTATTGCCTAAATTAAATGAGAAAATCTACTTTCTAAGTTCAGAAAACACAGATGTTCAGCTGAGTTACATAATTGCTAGCTATGCCATCATCATCATCATTGTCATTATCTCATCATCATCATCACCACCACTACCACCACTACCACCACTCTCATTATAACTAGGTATCAGAATCAAATTCTGCGCTTCCTCAGATCTGTGAAAAGTTTATGGCAATGTGTAAGGCATTAGGTGTAGATGAGTGTTGAAGTCTGAAAATCTCATTCCCCAATTTCCTTTTTCATGCAGCCATTCTTGTGCATCTTTGGGTGAACCCCAGCCACTCAGGCTTTGCTCATTGGAGTGATTGTTCTATATAGTCCATGTCAGCCACTCTTTTGTTTAATATTTTCTTGAATCTCTTTATTTCAGCTTGAGTTCCTTTTCCTTCCTGTGCTTACCATTGCCCTAACTTGATTGAATTACAAACATCAAGAGTTGAAAGTTTATGATTGTGAGCTATATTGAGATTCATGACTTGTTTTAGTGAAAAAAATCTGTTTGAAGTTTTTGTTTTAATATTTTATGATATAAACACAATACTTTAAAATAATTTTATTGGAATTTTAAGCCCTTAGAAGTGTATCTACCTTTTAACGACTATATCCTCTTAGATTTCTTTAACCATTTCAGCATCTCATTTGATAAGCCTAGACAATAAGGCTTTATGTAAACCTTAACACACATGACCACTTTAAAATATGCTGGGTGCTATGGAGACCACAAGAGCCATGGGAAAAACAATATGTGAAAGTGCATGTATATGTAATTCTGCTTATATGTGAATGAGACATATTACCATGTTTTGTTTATCATTCGTTGATGGTGAAATTACCTGATAGCCTAGTTTTCCATAGCTAGTTCAAAGAGTGATGATTCCATATTTAAGTAGTTTTATCCATACTAAAAAGCTGTTGACTTTACTCAAATGTATTATCTATGAATAAACATATTTGTGTATTTTAAATTAAAATAAATTTAAAGTGGGAGTATGGGATTTGAGTGGGAATCAATAAAATAAAGATTAATTCTTTGTCTCATTAAGTTGCAATCATTTCTTTAGTTTAAAGAATGATCATCTTAGTTTATACTTTTTTAAATTTCCAGTGAGATCTAACAGATAACAAAGAAAATCAATTTAGTACCTGGCCAGGCAGTGCCTCATCTCTACTGTTTGCTCTAGAATTCTTAGAAAGTAGGATATTGATAATTTTATAAACACCATTCAGCTCTTCATTGACAAATTTTTAATATTTGCAAGACAGAATTAACTCTGCACTTTAAAAAATGGTTCCAGACCCCAAATTCTGTGCTCAGTTTCTCACAGTGGTTCTGCGAATGCTGCCTTTCCACAAGCTTTACTTTTCACTAAAAGCAGATGGTGAATACAGAACCTTACCTTGCTCTTTGAACAAGAGTGACAGTCAGTTATGAACAGAGTTTGCAATGAAAAGTCCTCCCTTGGAGTAACACACAGGTATCATCAAAGGGTTTCTTTGACAGGGAATAATCAAAAGGTTCAGAGCTTTCTAAAGCAACACAAAACACAGAAAAAAGACATTCAAACATGCCCATCCATGAATTTACTGTGAACTCCCTGTGTCCTTAGAAGGGTTTCTTCCTCCTTGCCTGTAAAAGAAAGATTATAGCATTGCCTCTCTCATATAACCCACAGAGAGGTATTTGTAGAGTATGGGTGGAGGAAAGTACACAGAAATGCTTCCTAACTGGTCACTTTTCTGAGGCTGTTTAATACAGTTTTTGTCTTGGGTATTTTTTCAACCAGGGATGAAGATTCTCAGAAAATCTCCAGTTCAGAAGAAAACCAGTGTGTATGGGAAAATATTAACATTCCGGTGGCTTAGAAATGACCAAACACGATCACCTTGCCATCAAGCTCTTGTAAAGTGATTAACTTTAAAGGGCAGTGCCCAAGAGCTAGCCAGGCATTATGGAGTCATTGAGCTCTCTGGGGCTGTTCCCCATGAGGGCACCTGTAGATCCTCATTGCACCTTCATAATGAAAAACCAAAGTCTCTCTGGGACTAAAATCGACTGTTTAAAGGTATTTTTTTAATCACATATTATTTTCTTCTTTTCTTTATAAGTTAATGTTAACTTATAAACACCAATATTTTAGCATAAGGCTCTCACAGTTTGGTCAAGGGTCTATTAAAGTTACCACTACCATGACCATCCTTCATTAACTTTTTCCAAGCTCTTGGAGGGTGAGCTATTTTTTTATACAATAGACCTTAAAACACCAAATCTTTTTGTGTATTTAACTTTACCTTTGTGACAATGGCTAGCTGTGTTTCCTATCAATGAGACATGTCTATTCCATGATTTGTTTCTCATCAAGATGCAAATGAACAATTATGGTATTTAATTTGCTTAATAAAGATGAATGAATCAATCCATGAATAGGAGACTGCAACTCTCACATTTCTAAGTAACCAGAGGAGGAAATCACAAATTGGAAAGGGTGAATTTAATACATAGCTGAGTAAAGCCAGATATTAGCATGAGTTTGTATTTAGGTTAACATCAACAGGATCATGAGATACAGAAATAAGTATAGCTGTGTGTATAGACTTATAGTCATGCATAGTAAATTAATTAGAGACCTTTGTAAAATCTTCATAAAAATCTCTCCAGATAAAGAACATGTGACTACAGTTCAGTAATGCTGAATGTTCCATAGCTTTTTTTAAAGATTTATTTATTTTATATATATATATATATATGTGTGTGTGTGTGTGTGTGTGTGTGTGTGTGTGTGTGTGTGTGTGTGTATGAGTTTTAAGTATATGAGCACACAGTCACTATCTTCAGACACACCAGAAGAGGGCATCAGATCCTATTACAGATGGCTGTGAGCCACCATGTGGTTGCTGGGACTTGAACTCAGGACCTCTGGAAGAGCAGCCAATGCTCTTATCTGCCAAGTCATCTATCCARCCCGATAGATTTTTCTTATCGGCCAGTAGGAGACAGAAATCATCTTTGAATGATTTCTTTAAATCATTCAAATTAAATCACGCCCTTTAAAAGTAAAAAAATAAAAAAGATAGATGATTCGCTTGAATAAGAACTTTTAGAAAATAACCCAAGTAGTCTACAAATGGAGTAGACTTTGCTGAGTGAGAATAGATTAAAATGCAGCAACAATGCAACAATAGCCCCTACCCTTTCAAATACACTACATTTATAGAATAAAAACTTATAAAGTTTTACGCTATGTTTATCAATACTTCATTAGTGATAAATATTTTATCATATCTGGACTGAACTTTATTAATTTATTTATTCATTTAGTAAATAAGTATGGAGCATCTACAAGGGGTCAAAACTGTATTCAAGTCCAAGTCTGTAGTATGTAATTAAAACAGATCAAGCTAATGCTCTTTCTTAGATTTAGATTCCAGCTGAGATGCTGATGAGCCCTGTGAAGACAAGATGGAGTGGAGGGTCAGTGAAAATGGGAACAAAAGTGACTGTCTTATATAAGTCATGGAAGGCTCCCAAGATGGTTAGCATTTGTTTAAGCAAAGAACTGAATGTAGTGAAGGAAATGTCCATGCAGGAGCAGCAAACTCAAGTACCCTGAAGTAGGGACATGCTTACCGCTGGGAAGAACATCAAGGGTATCAGTGTGAATGGGGTGAGGGGACAGACTGTGAATAATAAGAGAGAATGCAAATATGTTGATAAATGAGCATCACTGAGGACTCAGAAGCACTTGAAGAGATAGTACATGGAAAACATAAGTTTCCAGGAAACTTTTAAAGACATGGATATGGAGGTAGTCACATGCAAAGTGGATAAGTTCTTTGTTTTCAATCTATTTTTATCATACTCAGCATAATTATACTTTTGAGTCATATAAAGCAAAAACTAAGTCTCTATAAAAATGACCTGGACACAAAGAAATATCTGTTCATTTAAGATACTTTATATCTAAACATCAGTAAAATACCCAAAATACTCAGTTAAATAAGCACATATTTAAACCTACATCACTTGAAGCACTTGGATTGAAGCACCTCAATTGAAGACAAGTAAACATAAATTGATATTCTATTACACAAAATAAGTTCTTTAAATTTTTTGCGGAAAACTAATGGTGGATTTAGGGAGACGGTTCAGTGGGTAAAAAAAAAAATGTTAAGCAAACATGAAGACCAGAGCTGTGGATCTTCAGAACCTTCATAAATGTTGGAAGGGTGTGGGGACCCACCTATAATTCCAGAACTGGGGAGGTGAAAACAAGGATTCACAAGAGGAAACTGACTACGTGGACCATATSTTGGTTTAATAGAGAGATCTTTCCTCAATCAAAAAGGTAAATAGCCATTCATTAAGAAAGACTTCCATGTCACCCTTAAGTCTCTGTACATACAAGTAGAAACAAACACACTTAAACACACTTGTATTCAAGCACATACAACGTGCACACAGAGCATGGATCCATATACCTTGAGAAGAGAATACTAGCAGTATGCCATTGTACTCTGTTTGTTTCTACATCCAAATGCCSATGCCTATGTGGGTCACAAGCAGAAACTTCTCATGGGCTTTTCTTTGCCCTTGTTTTAGATATGCACTACTAGCAGCCTGTAGAAAATGCTTGTACAAATTGTGAATAGTCTGATCCATGAGTGTTTTGAAAAACATAACAAACACATACTAAACTTCACGTTAGCCATTAAACAGATATTGCATTTACACCATTGTTTCTATTATCCAAAAAGTGAACATTTGCAAAGATAAAGGTATTGATTCTTCTACTTAACATCAGTGTGACCTGAAATCTCACAAGGTACCTACGAAAGGTGTGATAGGCATGGAGCTGCATTACAGTGCTCCACACAATACTAGACTTAAAATCCTAAGGAATATTTCGCTTTCTCCACAACTTTCTTGAATGCACTTTTCACTTCCTTGTTCCTCAGGCTGTAGACCATAGGATTCAGCATGGGGATGACCATGGTGTAGAACACAGACACAGTTTTGTCGGTGTCCATGGAGTGACTGGAAGTGGGTTGTAAGTACATGAAGATAACGGTCCCATAGAAAATGGAGACAGCAGTGAAGTGAGAAACACAGGTGGACATAGCCTTCTGGTATCCTGCAGCTGAGCGCATCTTGAAGATTGTGATGAAAATGAATGTGTAGGATATTAAAATCAGGAGGAGTGCAGAACAGATTATGAAGCCTGCTCCATAAATGAGCAC
>BDUI01023111.1:13410-27911 GCA_002335545.1 Apodemus speciosus
ACCCATAATTTTGACAATTTTAATAATTAAAAAATTAAAATGAAAACAAAGTTCTCTTTGTAAGCTTTATGCATATAAATGATAATAATTAGGGTCATATGAAGATCTGAAATTACAAAACATAATTGTGAAAAATTAGGTTTATGTATGAAGGATATTTTAAGTAAAAAACTTAATATTTACCTAGAGGAAGGTATAATTAATACCACATATGGAAACTTATACACTATGATATTTTAATATATGATAATACAACCTAGAAACATCCTAACTGCCTATTGCTATGATTTTGATATCTCCTGATGGTCCATGCATACTKGCTCTTTACTCAGAGTGATACTCTTGGGGATGCCTTTGGGCATACAAGATGTTGGTATAAATGAGAGTTCCCTGAAGAAAGATCATGAGACTATCCAACTGTTCTCTTCAGCTCTGAATCCTGTCTCCTTGGGTTTAAAAGTGAGTGGTTTGTTCAATCACCTATTCTCATCATAACCATCTTGCCAAGAAGCCTATGGCCTTGGGTCACTAATTATTGGATCAGACTCTTTGAAACTCTGTGCCAAAATAAATCTCTCACATGTATAATCTAATTGACTTTGGTCCTTCATTACAGTAACTCAAAGYTGTCTACTATTATAAGTAATAGAATATTGGCAAAACTAATAGTGGTATATCTAATAATTCAACCCAACTTTGTCATTAAAATAATCTTATAAAATATTTTTTAAAACATGGGAAGACATGTACAATTAGTTATCTGAAATAGATCATAAGGTTCTTTGAATATGTTGGGAAAARTACTAACATATTAGATTTTATTTCCTTTTGGCTTTCTTGAATTATCTTTTTCATAATTTATTTATATTTTTCTTCAAATTACATCCCAATCATAACCCTTCTCTCCTCCCCCTAGTCTCACTCTTCCTAATCCCTTTCATTTTTAACCACTCCCCTTCTCCTCAGAGAAGGGGAAGCCCCCACTTGGGTACCATCCCACCTTGGGACATATATTCCAAGCAGGACTAAGCACCTCATCTCCTACTGAGGCCCAACCATGCAGTCCAGGTAAGGGAAGGAGATACAGTGCCAGGCAACAGTCAGAGAGAGCCTCCGCTTCAATTGTTAGGGGACCCACAGGATAACTAAGCTCCACATCTGCTACAAATATATGGGGGTCAAGGTCCAGTCTCTGCATGCTCTTTGCCTAGTTCTCTACTCTCTGTGAGCCACCATGGGCCCAGGTTAGTTGACTCTGTAGGTCTTCTTGTGATGTCCTTAACCCCTCCAGTTCACTCAATTTTATTCCCCACTCTTCCACAAGACACTCCAAGCTCTGCCTGATATTTGGCTATGAGTTTCTGCATCCTTTTCCATCAGCTGCTAGATAAAGCCTCTCAGAAGACAGTAATGCTCGGTTCCTGTCTGCAAGCATAGCAGAGTATCAGTAATAGTGTCAGGGGTTGGCTCTCTCCAGTGGGATGGGTATCAAGTTCTGCCAGTTATTGCTAGGCCATTCACTAGTTCTCTGTTCCATCTTTATCTCTGCACATCTTGTAGGCAGGATGAATTTTGGGTAGGAGGCTTTGTGGGTGGGTTAACTTAAAAGCTGTATATGCCTTTTGTCATTTTAAAAGTCTCTGGTCTTTTATTTAGGTCGACTCTAATATCTAAAATCCTGTTAATGTTGTATAAACAGCCAAGCCTACAGTGAGGAGCACAGCAAATCACTAGCATCTTATTGAGAAGCTTCTGTTTCTCAAACGGAACACATTTAACAGGCTGATGTTCAGTTTGAGAAGAGTTACTATCACATTTCCATAATAAAGGGACATGCTAGAGTACAGCATGTCTCTGCCATATCGTGATGTCAGCTGATCTGCAATCTGTCTCCTACTCATGCTGTACCTGTCCTGAAAAGACAGAATAAATTACAGAGAATGAATTAAAAATTGTCAGCCCCAGTAATATCAAAACAGTACTCTTTTTATGTTGTAATGATGTATTGGGGTTTTGTTGTCCTGGTTTGGTTATTTTATTGTTGTTTTGTTCTGGCTGCTGTTAAGAATTTTAGAAAATAATAAAAGAAAATGCCATCACAGGGAGGAAGCTGAGGTAAAATCGCCCTTTTGATGATATTAATAGGAAGCAGAACTTATCTCAAGAAGTCATGATGTAACCTTGAAGTGAGACAGTACTGAAACACAGAATCTTATCTGAGACAATATGAAGGAATCTTGAAGACAGAGCGACTTCAACTCCAGCGGAAGGGGGTGGCTTTAAGTTCTGGCTTTTGCAGGAGATGGACATTCCACACCACAGGATCTAGCCTGGACTAACCCATGTGCCAAGAGGCATGGAGGTTGGAGCTAGGTAGAACCAGAAATTTATTCTGCCTCTGCAACAGGGATGGAGGGTTTATCCCTCTGAATCTGGAGAGCAAGACTCTGTAGGGTTGCAGCATGTTTTCTAAGAAAGAGAAAAAGCAGTTAGAAGGTCTGTGCCATATCACACTCATCTTTCCTTTACATTTTCAAGTCTCTTGACTAGGAATGCTCACACTGATAATCAGATTGGAAGAGTTTAACAGCTTTCTATTTGTCTTTTCACACCCAGAAATCCCATTGTAAAACACTGTGAGGAACTTACTAGCCAATGTTTTATATTTTTAGTTAAATACTCTAAAAGATGCAGAAAATAATCAAGCCTCCAACTCAGTCCCTGTGAGTTTTGTCTTCTGGTATCCTTTCCTTCAGGCATCCCCTTCTTTCACACGGCTGACCTAGGTGGCCAGATGTGGCAGAATGAAACCTGACAGGGTATACGATGAAACCTGACAGGGTATACGATGAAAGGCTATTGTGGCTCTCACATTTGTCTTCTGTACACTCGCTGGGAAAAAGACAGGTGCTGTGTTGTGAGGACATTCAGGCACCTTATGGACAAGGAGGTAGTGCATCTGCTCCATTCTAGAGGGTCTTTCGATACTTCATCTTCATCTGGCTTCCTTAGAACCTCTAATCTGAACAATTCACAAATAACCAGATTTGTACATTCTATCTGAGATAATACAGGCTTGTTTTCTAATGGGGGCAGGGACATTTATTTAGCAATAAATTGCCAATTTACTATCCAAAATCTAACCTCATAAGTATAAATATTGAAAGTTAAACTCATAAGAAATCATGCTATTTTTAATTTACCTAAAATTATATGTAGATGTATATATATATATATATATATACATATGCAGATATAAATATAGTTAAATTAAATTATGCCTTTTAGTCTAGTAATGCTTCCCCACAAAAGCTGTAAACCCGATAACAGCAACCTCTAGTACCAGGCATGAGAAACCCTCTTTCAAGTTTTTGGTCAAGGGAATCTGAAGTGGAAATTTCTGATTTCTTTGGAAATACAGTTGTGTTGCATGATGTTTTTCTGGAAGCTCTCTTGAGAGAGAATATTTTGCTGAAGCAGACAGATGAGGGGATATTTTCTAAAGCAGATACATGGAAGGGCATGTGATATTTTGCTGGAGTGGACTCTTGAGAGGGAATGTGATGTTGGAAAGAGCATAAATGGAACCCCATGCATAGGGAGAGCTTGTTCTTACATTGTGATACCATGCAACATTTGCTGGTCTTCACTTGTCTTTGCTGGCCTTTCCTGGAATTCCCTGGCTATGCAATGCTTTCCTGATACCACTTCTTTGCTCATTTCCACTTCATAGACAGAAATAACTGTCTATTCCTGCTTATTTTGGCCACTTCCACTGACCTGTGCCAATTCGGCAGAGTCTTGTAGTTTCTACTGGATTGTGCTGCCACTACTGTTTTGTGTTTGGTGTTTGCTATTGGACTGGACTACTGGTATCCTGATAACAAAGATTGTAATTACCCCCACCAAAAAACTACTTCTAAACAGATCCACAACCCCCTTGTCCTATTAACCATCTTTCTACCCTACCTTTGGTCGGCAGGCTAAAAGGAAGGTTGAAGTATTTAATAACTCCAAATAAAGTAAATTTAGAAAAAAAGCCTAAGCCTAAAGGAATCTAAGATAGTCCCAAGTCAATATAGGCTATTGTTGTTGTCCTTGGCTGCTTTCAAGAGTTTGAAGATAAGTTTGTACTGCTGAAGACACCATACAGTTTGAACACAAGACTAGCTGGACCTGACATGAAACATTCCTCCTTAATATCTTGGTTCATAACACTAGAAGGTACTTTACAATGTGCCAAGGGAAGAAAGCAACCAATAGCTCTACTTAACTATGAGCTTTATGAACCACAACAGTGGCCATCATGGCAAGATATTCCTAAAGGTACAATAAAGGCATCCATATATTGATGTAACCAGCAGTTGTTTAATTGGACTAAAGGCTCACTCAACAAGAGGGAAATAATGCCTGGTCCTAGAAATCTAGCTAAATAGCCATGACCAGTGAGGTTATAGACTTTAGAGGAGAATCTGTTACCATCACTTTATTAAACAGCACAAATCACAACTACATTTTAAAATACTTATCTTTATAACCACAGATAAATATAGCTAGCACACTCCCCATCAAAGAGCTTCTCAGAGACCATTATAGAAAACCACACCTGTTCTTGGCTTATCCAGTAAGCAATGAACACCTTTACAATAGAATTCTTGCATGTAAGGATTAGTGGCTATCACCAAAGGAGGGGCAGAAAGATTGAAGAGTCAGAGGCCCAGGAAGTCTGCTATGAGATTTGTGTCTCCTAGAAATGACAGGGAGGCTACACCCCTGATACCTGAACAATGTGTTTGCCTAAATAATATCTCAACAAGGACAACACTAATAGACATGCTAACTAGGGAAATATCCCAGGGCCCCATTACTAGATAAAGAACTATAGGTATCTAATGTCTGTGGATAAAGGGAAAATTGGTCTTCCCCAGAAATGATCTCCATACCTAGTTATCTAATACTATCAGCTCTGAAGTCATATATATAGAAACAACACTAAATGGACACAGAAATTATATTCATGTATTTATATGTATGTAGAAGAGGTCATGAACTTGAGATGTAGCAGTGTGGGAGGTACATGGAAAAGTTTGGAAGTAAGAAAGACAAGGGGAAAATTATGTTGCTGTACTTGAATTTTTAAAAAGCTTGAAAGTTTAAAAAAATGTTTATCTGGCCCAACAAGATGAAAATACATTTCCATTAGATAAGAGACTGGATCATTGATTGTGGCATATAACCATAAAAAGGAAACCTAATCTTAGGATGAAACAAAGACTAGATGACAGAGTAGTGGAACCCTTGCACCATTGCTGAAACATGGAACCAATGCAAATATGTAAAATTCCAACTTCCAAAAAGAAAACCAAAGACCTAATCCATCAGAGCCCACAGTTTTTGGAAAGTCTCTAGCTGTACTAGCCTTGTTTTTTGGAGCTCCTAAAGTTCTGTTTCTGGCTAACTGTTATTTTTTAACTGAACTGTATGGTTTTGTGCTTATAAGCTCGCTCTGAAAGTTTCAGGGCTACACTGGCTTCCCAAACACCTAGTGTAGTCACCAACCAATTGTCAGAGGTTTTTTTATTGGCTTAAACCCATGTCGGAGCAGGCTTCTCTTGTGAAGACCCACAACAGGGGTATTTCATATTCTTCAGGTATTTTGTTAATTTTGTTTGTATGTTAAGCATACACACTTATTTGTTCAATCACTTGTGCTCCACTTGGCTTCCCCCACTCTTCTATTGTTAATAAGCCCCTGCCTAGGGAATGGTACCATCCACAATGGACTGTCTTTCTACATCAGTTAATAAAGACAATTTTCTCAGATACACCTACAGACCAATCCAATGCAGCCAACTTCTTCTTGAGAATCTCTTCCAATGTTATTCTAAGTCGTGTCAAGTTGACAATTAGTACTAACTGGCATATGATCTCAGGAAACAATGTAAGGTTACACAGAGAGGAGTGGTTGGAGGGTGCCAGAATGAGGAAACTTGGTGACCAGAGAACATTATGCATAAAGAAAAATAAAAACAGTTCATTATAATGATGACATGGGAATTATCTTGGCTGTGGCTAGAGATGAGGTTAAATGTAATCTGAATACAGACAGTTCAGTCTCTCATTCAGCATATGTAAGTATGAGCATATTTTTTAAGAGTAAGGATCAGCATGACCTTGAGGCATCTATGGGGCAGAAATAAGGGAGAAATGCCAGAAGACTATTGGTAGTGTAGATATGGACCTTAGAGACACCTTAGCTAAGGAGGGGTAGAGTTGAGAGTGTTCACACATTACAACAATTAGATATGAGAGTATTCATCCTACTTGCTTCTCTGTGGCATAAAGTCTAATGTGTCAATTTAAGAAAACAATAGTTTATCTTGGCTCCCATTTTCAGAGGGTTAGAGTTCATCCTATTTGGGGGATTTGTCATCTCAGCCACAGCACCAATTCACATGACAATTGACCAGGAAGCAGAGAGATCAGACTTGAACCAAAGGTAAGTATGACCTTCAAAGACCTTTCCCTAGTAACTTGTACATACCATCCAGACTCCATTTCTAACAATGTCCCATATTCTGCCAAATAACCCATAACCTGGAGACCAAGTGTTCAAATCATGAGCCTATGGAACACATGTCATGTCAGATTCAAACAACAGAATGAAGGATATTGAGGTAACCCAGATGATTAGAAAATAATTAAGGTAGCCATCAACAACACACCGAAGTTCATCCTGAACAGTCACATTAGAACTGGGCATGTCCCCTTTGCAGAATCAGATACACTGACTTTCTTGACATTATCATATGGTCAGACACTAAACTTTTACAAGAAATAATTATTACAATACCAACACCCTCTTTCTGTAATCTCAATCCTTTTCTAGGCTACAATTTCTAGGCTAGAATACGATATTCAGTCTTCAGAGACCAAATCACTTTTTACTATAGCAATGAACTATTCTTTTGACCCTCCTTTGGTATGTGACTCTAGGGCAGGACACTTTGAAGCACCAGTAGGCTTGGTCTTGAGCTTGATATCTTGAGAACTATATAAATCATCATCCCATAGTCTGTCCTGTATCTACCCACATCTGAGCATGTGAGGAGCATCAAACTCAAAGGCAATCCAAAAGCCTGGCAGATGAGCAGATAATTTTACTAATAATCTTTTCCAGGATCTTAGACCCCTGATTTCTCTCTAAATGACTGGTACCCAAATGTGCTTCTCTCTTGTTTATTGGTTATTTTATTTATTTACATGTTAACGTTGTCCCCCTTCCAAGTTTCCCCTCTGCAAACCCTCTATCCCATCCCTCTCCCCTGCTACTGTGAGGGTGCTCCCCCACTCACCCACCCACTCCTGCCTCACCTCCCTAGCATACCCCTCTGCTAGGGCATCGAGCCACCACAGGACCAAGGACCTCTTTTAAGGCATCTATTATTGCCATAACAGTGGATACTTGCAAAGCACCAGTCCACGCTGATTGTTGCTTTGAAATATGATGTTGAATATATTTTAAAGGTTCTTCAAAAAAAGGTAGGTGCTGTGGAAGTGGAAATGGCTGTGTCAAAGGCAAGTTTGTGAAAGCGAGTATTGGAAAGGAGCTTGCTAAGATTTCTCATCTATTTATATAGTATTTACCTACTGAGTAATGCCATGTGAAACGGTTGCAGCAAGTAAGGACTCAACCTACATTCAGGTCAATGGAGATCAAAGCAAGGTTACTTCCATAGTAAACTGTAGACATGTAAGTTTAGGAACAAAATAACAGCAAATAACAGATTTTTCTAGAGAGATCTGTTTGCAAATGTTGATTCAACCTCATTATGTTTATACATATCTGAAAGAGATGGCTATATTCTTTACACTCGGTTTCTTCAAATGTCTCCTTCACAGGATGGTGGAGGAATCATGGCTCTATCATAGTTATTTGGGAGAAATTAAGCAGTATTACTTATGTCTGATTAACTAGAGTTGGGGCTGGTGTTATACCACTTTCCCATATAAAGTCAACAAACACATCTCTGAGAAGCAGTACAACAGGCTTTGTATCAGAAGGTGGCTGCTGTTTCTCTGCTATCAAATCATGTGCTTTCTCTTTATTATCCAAAGATGCATGGAGCAGGGAAGGCAGAGCTGGCAACCAACAACACACAATTATATTCCCAACCAGCATGTCAATCTGCAATCCACAGGCCTTGTGTACAGGATGACTGTAAATGTGACCAAACACAAAACCATAAACATAAGCATAACTAAAACATGAGATTTCTCTTTTCTAAGTATTTTGTAACTCAATTGTGCATGTCTCGAACTTGAACTTTGTATCTTACAGCATCTTGACAGGATATCAAAAGTTTGCACAAACCTACGTGAGTGGCTCACCTTATATTCTCTTTCAAAGATGTGGAGATATAAAATATTAATTAGATGCCACTTGCCTCCAGTTCTAATCACTGAGGCATCATCCTAGGGCATTTTGTCTGCGTGCTGACAAAGATTCTTTTCTGACACCTGGATGAAAGATTTTGGAAACCCGTAAAAGACAGGCATTTTAGTATTAAAAGAAATTGGGCTTTTTGGAAAGTAGTTAATCAAGTCTGAAGGCATGAAGTTGTCAAGTTTACAGAAGCTATATCGATTCACTCCACTTGGGAGCCTATGGGAATAAATGTTGGTTTAAAGTAAGATGCTAAATATGGGATGCATGGAAGGCCTACAATAATTTCTATTGCACCATAAATAGAATGACAGTGGGTCTAGAATATGGAGGTGATATGGACATTGTCTTCAGGAATAGTAAGAGGAGAACTTATATTTATTTTGGTGGTTTCTTTCCTTGTTTAATGTTACAATCAAGCATTCTATCACAAATGCCTTGTTCATTTTTATTTTGTTTATTTTAAGCATAGTTTACTGTTTTACTGTATTTAAGGGTTATAATATGATGGCAAGAAATACTTTAAAAAGCACATAAAATGAGTTCCTGGAAAGAAACACAGAAGAAAATCTGCTATGTTTTAAGACTGCCTTGAAATGCCCTCATAGGCTGAGCACCATTTTTGATTATGTCTACTAGTCAATAAGACCAGCAGAGTCAGCAAAGACACACAAGCACAGGAACAATTCCTTCAATATTTTTTCATCCTCAGTATTCCATTCAATCTCTTACCTTCTGATGTTCTGGGAAGTGTTAGTGACATTTGCCAAGCTGAGGCACTGTCAGTCAAATTGTCCATTTTATTAATACTGAGCATAAATTGTCTATGAAAATCACCCTTTGGCCCAGGATAATCACACCATAGGTTTTGATTCAACCATATATGAGTAGAGATGGCATTCAAGGCAGTTGGATAGAAGAGGGACACAGGACATCTTTGTGCTATGCAGTAGTCGTCCCACATCACTGTTGCAAGTGGATTGAAAGCCACGAGAGCTGTACAATCTTTACATTTACTCCTCGTGTTGTCCTTTCCCAAGTAAATGCATTGTATGTAAGGGAAGAGAAGAATGTATTAGCTGCTCAAAGGCTATATTCCTATGTAAATAGAATGGTCTCAGTGACTCTTAGAAGTTTACAGTGCCTGAATTTCCAGGTAGCTTAGGGACAGATATACTTCACGGATGTGGCCAGCTGTCTCAGCCTTGCTGCAGTAGAAAGTTCTTCCGGGAAATAAGGTATCGGCACTGTCAATTTACAAAATGGTGTTTAGAATCATACCCGCAATCACAAAGAAGAGAATTTGGGCAATATATGTATTTATGAGTTTTTCTTTCTCAAATAAAGTGATGAATTTTCAGGGCAAGCTCAATGTTCTTACTCATTTTCTTCCTCAAAAGCCTCAAGGTATGAGCTGGGACAAAATAAATTGATCTGAAGGGATGTTGGCTTAAGAAACTAAAATATCCATACCCAGGATGATAAAACAGCCATGAGAAATAGAAATACATTTTATAGATACAGTGAAACACATCAGCCTGTGTAATCGTTTTAAAATAAAGCAATGCTCTGTTTTAATGATAGCATCTGGCATCCTGCTCTCTACTTAGGAACTGTCCAATAAATAGGTGACAATAGACTTAGTGTTATGTAATAGACCAGGGTCAAATTAATATTTGAAAAAGAAGAGAAAAGGTAGCCATAAAATGCTTTGTAAAGCAGAAACAGTTTGAGACTCCTTGAAGTTAAATATGGAACGGTACCAGAATGTCCAGGTCAAAGATGCATCTGAGCATCGGGAGAAATAAAGGCCAGAAAAACTGGGTCATTTTCTAGCCACACTGAAAACTTAACAATCGTGGAAAATAATTTTAGAGATTGAAAAAGGAATGCTATCCATTCTAATCTGAAAAGCAGTTTTGTGTAACTATCAATGCCCTTTTCTCTAAACTAGACGTGCACATCATGGTAGATCTCACAGTAAAGTTGATGGCTCCAGGCTTATGATCCATCCTAACCAATGGAAATATTGGGGCCTCTAAAAATAGCTGCCCTTTCCTGAACATTAACCAGCTGAGTCTGAAGCCCCGAGTTTATACTGATCAAATACATATTAAAAACTAGATGTTGATGCAACATTTTTTCAACAATATATGAAAATAGTATTTCTAGTAAAGGATAGAAAATAACTCTTAATTACCAAAGCAAGTGTATACACCTGAACCTAGTAATATCAAGTCTTTACTGGTGTCTGGGAGGGTAGTTAAGCCACCTTTGTCTGTGGATAATGAACTGTAGTTGAAGAGGAAAGGTCTAGCACACAGGAGAGCAATGCTGAGTGCCCGTGTTCAACTCCACAGCCCTTCCATTTAGTATAACATGAATTTTCTATGGGTAAAATGTTTGCCATGGGGAAAGTGTAACATATTACTAACATTAAAATGCACCTGTTTTTGTACTTTGGGATGACCTAATGTAAGATCATAAGTGAAGCAAAGGATTTTAAGCACTTTGATAACACACAGAGACCAGTCCCCAACAGATGATCATGGTTTGTTTTTTTTTTTTTGTCCCTTATGTTGAAAATAGATTTCTGCCTCCCATAGTGTATCTTGATTATAGTTCCCCTTCCTGTACTCCAAGTTCCTCTTCACCTCTTCTCCCAACCAGATCCACTCCCTTTCTCTCATTATAAAACAAGCAAGCTTCTAAGGGATAATAAAATGAAATAAAGTAAAATAAAATCTTACATGTTGCAATTAAGCAAAACAAACAGAGGGAAAAGAATCCAAGGGAAAGCACAGGAATCAGAGACCCATTTGCTCAAACACTCAGGGATTCCCCTAAAACACTGACCCAGAAAGTATAACGTGAGTGTATAGGGCATGGTGCAAAACTGAGCATGCTCTGTAAATGTTGCCTCAGTCCCTGTGAGTTCATAAGAGCTTCGCTCATGGTGATTCAAAGGTATTTTTGGAGTTCTGATCCCCTCTGGAATTTCGCTCTTTCTGCTTCTCTTCCTGAAGTTTCCTGAGCCCTCAAGCAGGATTTGATGGAGACTTTCCATTGATGGTTGAGTGTTCCAAATTCTCTCACTTAACATATTGTCTGACTGTGGGTCTCTGTATTTATTCTCATCTGGTACAGGGGGAAGTTTCTCTGGAGATGGCTGAGCACTGATATATGAGTATAGCAGAATGTCATTTGGAGTCATTTTATTGCTACACATTTCTTTTAGAACAGTACTATTTGATGTTATCCTAGGTCCCTGGGCTATCAAGTCTCAGGGTCTTGGTCACCCATGCCATGTCCAATATGGGTCCTCTTTCATGGATGTGCCTTAAGTCAAATCAGAACTTGGTTTGTTCTCTCTCACGCACTGTCACCATTGTATCAGTATACTTTGCAGCCAGGGCACCATAGTAGATCAGAGAGTTTGTGGCTGGGTTGGTGTTTCTTTTAGTCTCTTTTAGTAGCATGCAGAGTACCTTCCTATACTAAACAGATATGCTAGTACATAGGGGTAAAGGGTCTATGTAGACACCAGCTCAACTTTCCAATGTTCATTGAGTTGTGTGGGTGTTGTCTTCATCCATGGGCCTTGCTGTCATCTTATGGAGAACAACCTATTGTCTTGACTACAGCCTGGGATGTTTGGGAATTGTCATGGGATTCCTTTGGCCATAACTTGATTAGATGTAACCCAATCCAAGTATTGGAAGTTTCATTTGGTGACAGGAAAAGGAAAATTGGAAATCTCTCTTCAACATTGTTTGGGGATTTCATTTAAATCACCTTCCTATATGTGTTATGAAGTTTCTATTGTCTATACATACCTCTCAAATGGCCCTTAATTTTAGCTGTCTCTCCATGCATCATTTCCCTCATCCAACTCCATCCTCATTTGATTTTCATGTTCCAGCATCCCCAACCTCTCTATAACTACCAAGTCTGTTTCCCTTTACTAGGAATATCTCCCTGTATCTCCTAGTCACTTACACTATACCTAACCTCTGTGTTTCTTTGGACATAGTTTGCGTAGTAACAGCTAATATTCACATATAAGCAAATAAACACCATATTTGTTTTGCTGAATCTGGGATGCCTCACTCAGGATGATTTTTTTTCTCTAGTTCCACTGCTTACCTTAAATTTCCATGATTTTGTTTTAATGGCTGAGTAAAATTCGATTGTGTAAATGTGCCACATTTTCTTCATCCATTTTCCTATCGAAGTTCTAATTTCTTGTTATCATGAATAGAGTGGGGATTGACATGGTTGAGCAAGTGTCTCTGGGGTACGATGAAGCATCCTTTGGGAATATGCCCAAGAGTGGTATATCTAAATCTTGAGGTATTCCCATCTTCCTGAAGCACCAACACAGTATAAGCTTAAGTTTTCTGTATAAGTTTTCACTCCCACAAAAAAGTGGAGGAGTGTTTCTCTTACTCCACACCCTTGTCAGAATAATCTGTCACTTATTTTGTTGATTTTAGCTATTCTGACAGGTGTAAAATGGAATCTCAAAGTAGTTTTAATTTGCATTTCCCTGATGGCTAAGGATGTTGAACATTTCTTGAAGTGTGTCTCGACAATATGAGTTTCCTCTTTGGAAAATTCTGTTTAAATCTTTGTTTTTTAACTGGGTTATTAGTTTTCTTTTTTATCTTTTGCCTTTGCATTCTTATGGACATTCACCCTCTGTCAAAGGTGTAGTTGGTAAAACTTGTTTCCCACTTTACAGGCTGCTGCTCTGTCTGCATGACAGTGTCCTCTGCTACACAGACACTTCAATGTCAATTGTATGGATCCCATTGGACAAATCTGGTAAGGAGTCAGAAGACCAAGTGTTAATAGGAATACTTCTTTACTGTTACTGGAACTATGCTCACAAAGGTTCGGATTCAATGAGGACTGTGTTGGAAGTTGGAACAGAGGCCACTCATGTAGATAACAAACTTCTAGACAAAGAATTTCTCAACATTATATCCATGCCAGGAGACTTCTTGTGAGACCAAGTTTACACTGTGTGATGAAATAATTTATATCACCAATGCAAGACTTTGAAGCAAAGGAGCATTCAGACATTGGCACTGATATTGCTGGCTGCTTTTATCCAAATTTGAAGTGACCATATGGATAGGCAAGAAAGAACTGGAAAACATATAGTTTGGCCAGAAAAGGTAAGATTCAGTTGTATCTAACAAAGGTATGGAGATTGATGTGATTACAAAAAGCCACATTCTTTGCATCCATGAAGATGAGTTGAAGAGCTCTCAGAAATTAGCAAGGTATGATTGGTTTATACCCTCACAGTTACTGCAAACTTACTTCAAAGACTTTCAGTTGAGAAGAGACAAGCTGGGAACACATCTTGCATAGGGAATTGTTAACTTGCGGTTGTTCTGTCTTGTTCAGCTATCCATGCACTGAGATGCTCCTGTACCCATGGAGCCTATGCAAACGTCCTAGAGCAACCAGGCTTTGACACAACCCAAAGAACTCAAGAGCTATTGGTTTATTGAAACTTCAATTCAGATTTCAATGGAAAACTTAAAACATTCCCAGGTCATATTCTGAGCAAGTTTCTCTTGGCTGGATAATATGTGAAGGAGTGAAATTGTGGCAAAGCTGTCATGTAAACCCCAGGAAGATAGATGCCAGGAACACATAATGACTGCCAAGAGAGATACAGGCAGTGAGTAGAGAAGAGACAGTTCAAGCAGGGCTTTGAAGGACACAGCCATCAAGGACATATAGGTGGAACTGTACAAGCTTTTGTCACTCACTTCCTTCTACTACTATAGGCCCTGAAGCTAAACATACAAGCACAGAGATGAATTTTACCTTGTGGAATTTTTATCTTGCTTTGGTCTGGAGCCTCCTTTCTCTTCTTTCTTTTCTCTTAGAATGATAATGGTTAACTTTTTCCATTGTCAAGATTGTATCTTTGACATATATGATTTGGATAGATAGATAGATAGATAGATAGATAGATAGATAGATAGATAGATAGATAGATAGATAGATAGATGGATAGATGGATAGATGGATA
>BDUI01023117.1:8014-18360 GCA_002335545.1 Apodemus speciosus
GAAGAAACGGAGCAGAAGCTAACTCACCCGACCTCTGTCACACACTTAAGTGGCAGTCAGGGTTCCGGCCAGGCAGTTTGATCATGGAACCTAGACTCTGGAGCATAGTTCTCCTCCACCTCCCCGCCACGCCCCGCTTTGAGACAGGGTTTCTCTGTGTAGCCCTGGCTATCCTGGAACTTGTTCTGTAGACCTGGCTAGCCTCAAATTTAGAGATCCGCCTGCCCCTGTTCCCGAGTGCTGGGATTAAAGGCTTGTGGCACCACTGCCCGACTGGATCACAGTCCTTACCGAGCCAGAAAGCTAGCCTGCAGGACGAAGCAGCCCTGGCCCAGCTCCCTGGTTCAGTCCCTATGCACCAGCATGTAGGCTTTGATACTGAGAACTGGTGGGCTTCCTGCTCTACCCCGATTGCAGCCCCATTGTGATCAGTCGGGTGCCTGCCAAGAGAAAGGCTGGCATGGTCTCTCCCCCTACCCCGACTGTGGGCAGCTCTGCCTTAAGGTAGCAACGTTTTGTGTCCTGGGTTGGTAGGCACCCTGCTGGCCAGCTCACTGCCGGCTGCTCTTTTCTTTCCCAGCTCTTGTCTCTGACCCTGGACGGACTGACAGGTGTTTCCCAGGACCATATGCGGGCTCATTACCAAACAGGTTCCAACCACATGATGTTGAACATCAACCTTTGGTCCACGTTCTTACTCGGTGCTGGTAAGGAGCCATTCTGCTGTTCTGTGCACAGATCACCAGAGGGCAGACTCCTCTCATTCTGGTACCCCTAGCTTGGCTTCCGGTTATTAACTTTGTGCAGGCCAAAGGCCTGACTTAATTCCAACGTGTCCTTCTGTCCAACACCTGAGAGACCTTCCTAGAAAGACCAGTGCTAGCAGTATCTCTCCTCTCCCTATTACTCACTCCATAGGGGTAGACATGTTCCAGATGTTGAGAAGGTACACTGTGAAACACACAGAGATGTCTAGGAACAGTCTTTCTTGTGAGGCAGATGAGACTTGAATATAGTGCTTGTCGACTTACGAGTACACTGAATGGAGTTCACAGATGAAAGTCTTTGCTTTGGAGTCGGTGATTCCTAACTTTCTCAAGTCTGAGCACATGTAGAAAGTATTTTTCTTGTAGCACACTGGTTAGCGGAGAAGACTTGGAGGTAACCATTCCAGGCGCTTCCTTGTGCAGCAGACCTCTGGGTCACTGTCTGCAACATCTAAGGATGCCTGCATTCGATCACTTTTTAAATTTCTGGTTTTGCTTTGTTTTTAAAGATTGATTTCTTTTATATACAGTGTCTTCAGACACACCAGAAGAGGGCATCAAATCACATTATAGATGGTTGTGAGCCACCATGCAGTTGCTGGGAATTGAACTCAGGACCTCTGGAAGAACAGCCAGTGCCCTTAACCACTGAGCCATCTCTCTAGCCTGCTGGATTTGGTTTTTACTTTTGTTTTCTGAGGCATTTTCTCACTCTAATTCAGGCAAACCTAGAATTCACAATCCTTCCAGTCTCAGCTTCCCAAACTTTGAGATTATAGACACAAGCCAAACTTATCCAACATCACTCAGAATCTTTGGCAGAAGAAAACCATTAACTTTGAAACCTTCCTTGGAAAATCARGTTGGTTTCTGCAATTAGATAAGAGTTTGAGAAAGACGCATACCAGCCAGAATCAACTCCATGTGGTTCCTTACCCAGCTGCCCTCTTGGTATTTAAGCAGGCTGCATGCATTGTGGGTAAGCATAAGACATGCTGGTCACCTCTTGATCTTTTTAGGGATCCTGTTTACTGGGGAGCTCTGGGAGTTCTTGAGTTTCGCCGAGAGGTACCCGACCATCATCTATAACATCCTGCTCTTCGGCCTGACCAGTGCCTTGGGTCAGGTGAGTTCCTTGGAGSAGGAAGAATGCCTGGGAGCAGAGAGCTCCAGGTTAGCCCTGGTGTCTGCTGATCCCAGGCTGTGCTCGGCCTCACACACCTTCTGTGCTGACCCCAGTCCATGCTTGGCTTCTCAACTTCTCTTCCCAGAGCTTTATCTTCATGACAGTCGTGTACTTTGGGCCGCTGACCTGCTCCATCATCACCACAACACGGAAGTTCTTCACCATCTTGGCTTCTGTGATCCTCTTCGCCAACCCCATCAGCTCCATGCAGTGGGTGGGCACCGTGCTGGTTTTCCTGGGTGAGTTCTAGCCAGAACAAGTGCCTGCAGGGGCCACATTGGGAAAGAGCAGAGACTATCTTATTGTAGAGAAAAAGACGCATTCTTTGTAATGCAGCCTTTCTCCTGTGCATTCCATCTTAGTGTTGTCCTTTAATGACATGGACTTCCAGGATCCTGAGTGGGACAAAATCTGGCGTTTACTCCCTTCTAACCTGTGGTGTTAGATGAGAGCTGAAAGAAATTGTTGCAAGTTTGAGTGTGTCTGTCTGTCTGTCTGTGTTTGTAGGCAAGCTATAAACAGCAGGGGAATTTTGATTCTGACTTTTCTTTTGGTGTTGGTGTGTGTGTGTGTGTGTGTATGTGTCTGTCTGTATATGTGTGTATGTGTGTGTGTGTGTGTTGCCAGTGTCTTGGTGACTTTTCATTTGTTGGCATTTTCTTATCTTTGAGGAAGCTATATACAAGTAGTCATTCAAAGTGTGTTGTGCCCAAAACTGGGCAAAGTGATGCATACCTTTAATCCCAGTACTTGGGAAGCAGAGGCAGACAGACAGGTCTCTGTTTACASAGTGAGTTCCAGGAAAGTTAAATTTATGTAGTGAGACCCTGTCTCGAAACAAACAAAAGCAAAACAAAGTTTGTCGCATCTAAAGCTCCACCTTAGGGAAGCTAAGCTGTCGTCCCGAGAGCATTGGTAGGCTTCACGGCCTCCCGTGGAATTTACTCAGCTTTTCTCCCTTCCGTAGGTCTCGGTCTTGATGCCAAGTTTGGGAAAGGAACAAAGAAGACCTCCCACTAGGAAGAGAGAGGCTTCTTCCACTCCAGAAAACTTAAATTATTATCTCCAACAGTGACATCTTGGATAAATGGACTCAGTCAAGATAAGGGACTGGGTTCCAGTCTTTTTATATAAAAAAAAAATAATCAAAGGAAGCGAGATGGAAAATTCTAAACAAAGCACTTAGGGGTTTAACAAGACATGTTCCTGATGCCTGGTTTTGCACAGACCAGCACAAATAAAGAGAAGGAAGGCAAGCTGGAAGGGTGAGACCCTGCTGCTGCTCGCCGGGCCGGGCTGGGCTGGGCTGGGCTGGGCTGGGCGGCGAGGCTCCCCTACGAAGTGCACAGAAGTGCCTGTGAGCAGGGGGAGCTCTGGGAGTTGGCAGGATTGAGCCAGCAGCCTCTGTTCCCATGGGCGAGCTCTAAATATGCTGAGACAGGTGGCTGGCCCTGAGATCCAGAGGATGTAAAATCACTTCAAAGCACCGCAGCATAGCACAGTGGCACGAGTTGCCAAAAAAACGAAAGGTGTGTTCTCAAGGAACACCTTGAGGTTGAAATGGGCTCGGGGCCTCAGAACCTGCTGGCTTCTGTCTTGTCCCCCACTGCCACCCCTCAGCCAGAACTTTACCCAGAATCTGTGCATGAATCATGAACGTGTTTCCAAGGTCCCTTGAACATGCTTTCCCAGACTTCTCCACCCCCTCCTCCTGTCCACCAGGCCCCCCTGGGGAGCCTGCATTCATTCCTCTTATTCCCCTACCCCCTTCCGCAGACGCATCTCAGTCCTCTGCCGTTCTAGCGTGCCAAGGTGTCACCATGCCAGCTTCTGCCTGTTGAAAAGGATGCTGGCGGAAGGCAGGGTGGCTGAGTCCTGGCTCAGAGCAGCTGTCAAGTGCTCTGGGTGGTAATGGGGGGCGGGGGGAGAAGGAGGAGCTTGGAGCAGAGCCACCTGCCCACTGCTGCCTTCAGAGCTGGATCGCAGTCCTCCGAGGACCCAACTTTACACATGAAAGTGCATTGCCACCAGCTGCGACTTCCCTTCCATCTGCTGCCGCACCCCACCCTTGGCTCTCCAGATGGGAGCCTGGCCTCCTTCCTGTGTGCTGCCTCGACGACACCCTCCGCCAGCCCCCTAAGCCCTTCCCTTCTCAAGCTTCCTAGGGCCTGGATATCACGAGGCTCCTCCATCTCTAAGCTCCCTCTTCTCTTGAATTCCTTTTAGGGAGAGTTTTAAATCCTCTACCCTCTCCCTGTTTTTGTTTTTTCCCCATCGTGGTGAAGGTCGTTGGCACCTGCTGCACTCACGGTGCCTTCCTGGGTGTTCTCCTGTGGGTCAGATGGCGGTTAGATCCYGTTGGCAAGGCTAGACCCCCACAGGTGGCCAGCATCTGTGTCTACTGTTCTAACAAGAAACACCAGTTTCCCAGCCGCCAAACTTGCCCTTCCCAGCACTTTCCCCTGCCCTTTAGCTGTCCTGAAAGTGTCCCGCGCTGGTCACCAAGACACAACTGCTTTCAGCAGCTTTAGATGAGAAGGCTCATGGGGTCAGCTTGTCCTGCCAGCTGCGTGCTTGAGAGTCCAGTTCCTGGGTATTCCTGTCTGCTCGTCTGACACTTCGGGTGCCTTCTGAGAGCGTGCAGGGGGGAGTTTCAGTGCTAGCTAAGGCTGGCGCTTGCCTCTAGGAGGCACAGTTTAATAGCGAGGCTGGAAAAAACCAAACAAACCCACTACATCTCAGTAACAGGAAGGTGTCCGGGCAAGGTGAGGCTTGACTGTTGTGTGGGAAGATGAAAGCCTTGGTAGATGAGCTCTGGCTTTGCTGCCGAGCAGGGGAAGTGCCTTTCAGCTGCCTCGGACTCTTGCCTGGTTGGCTGTGTCCAGTTCATTGCAGCGAGAGCACGTGGCAGGACCGTGGTGTTCAGGTGGGGCGGTATTCTACTCGAAGATACCTAAAAAGCCAAGCTGCCAGCTCCTTCACCCTGACATGCTCACCTGCTGGAGCATGGGAACCAGAAGGCCAGAGTTGGCAAAACCAGGCCTATTGTCTCGAACAGGCCTGAAACTGAAATACCAGACAAGTTCAAACAGGCAATGTTGATCTGCTAACCCTGGGCAACCTGATGCCTCAGGTTTTGAAAGATCAAAGGACCTCCTCTGCAGTTAATTCTCAGCTGTGTGCGGAAGGAGGAACCCAGCCTGCAGACAGCCCTGAGCCCTGTGTTTTCGCCGGGGCTGCATTGTACTTAACTGTTTTAGTCAAAGCACCAGGTCCCTTTCTCAGTTTAGATCTCTGTGGCTGACAAACTGATTTTCCACTTTGGTCTACAGCAAGGGATGGTGACCCACAAGTGCTATTTGGGGTGCCATCTTAGGGATTGCTTTTAAAAGGATGTAGAAGGGCAGGTGTTTATTACCGTAGATCATGCAAGGAACAGATCTTGTACCCTCGCTCCTCTGTAACACACTTGCAAGGAACATTAAACAAATGTCTGTGTTTTTTAGAGACGAGAGAGCCTGCGAGCCGGACGGTTAGGTGATCACTGCAGGTTCCTGGTATGTCTTCCAGTGCTGGTTGTCTCCTGGACCTGGGCTCTCCAGAGGAGGAATGTGAAGGCCCAGGAGGCCCGTTGCCGTCCGTAGCTGCTTCCACTTGTCAGGGAACAGTTTGTATGTTTTACAAGCAGAACTGGTCACTTCCCCCAGATGCCCTGGCAGAGAAATTGCCCCCCGGGTCTCTGTRGGATCATTCAGTCCTTCCCATTGACAACAGAGCAGCTGTCTTCAGGAACAGTGAGCTCACATGTTTATAACTCTCCTGCTTTGCCAGGCCTCTTTAGGCGGGGCCATTTTATCCTTAAGACACTCCTGGGGAGAGCTTGGGCCAGAAGCAGCCTCCCACATGTGAAGCCTGAAATTCACCAAGCCTGAAATTCATCAGCTGAAGATTGAACACAGCTCGGCTGAGGGATGGGGGGCTGGGACACGGTGGGGGGAGAGGGTGCGGCAAAAATAGCCTGTTTTGTTTCCCTATATCAGGTTATGTTGGGTCAGGGACTGCTTTAACTCTCAGCAAGCTGAGCTGGTGGATTGCAGCTGTGCAGATTTTCTGGCAATTTCTAGTATAATTTCCAAAAAGTTTGGGCACTGGCAACAAATACTATATAAAAAATATTTATGGTAACATATAATACTATATATAATATATAATACTATAATAGGATATATAATATATCACACTATAATTGTGTGTGTGTGTGTGTGTGTGTGTAATACACTGTAGTTTACTTTGTTTTATTTTTGAGACAGAGTCTCATCCAGCCCAGGGTGGCTTAAAACTCAAAAGTCAGTATGTAGTTGGGACTAAACCTAAACTCCTCCTGTTTAGGTGATGGAGAGATGGCTTGGGGTTAAGGGTACTTGCTGCTCTTCCAGAGGATTGAGCTTGGGTTCCCAGTACCCATGGTGGTGACTCATAGCCACCTGTGACTCCAACTTCAGAGGATCTAATACATCTGGCTTCTGAGGGCACCCACACTCACATGCACACACCCCAACACAGACACATACATATAATTAAGAAGCGCACACCAACTTCTGTTGTTATCTCTCAAAGGCTATGATCACACRGTGTATAATATCATGCCCAGTACCATTAGTTTAGAAAAGATTTTTAAGGAAAGCCTATCCAATTCCTTCCAAAGAGAATATAATCATCCCACTATCTTGATGATAAATTCAGTTTTCAGTTGTAGAAGATGTTGGACAAAATGTTGTTCTCTGTAGACAGGTCTGGTGGCATATGCCTCTAATTTCAGCTATTAGTGAGGCTACAGTGGGTTGAAAAATCAAGGTTGTCCTGGACGAGTTAATGAGAGCCTGGCTCAAAAACATGGGGAAGGAGAGTGCAGGGGATGCCAGGAATCCTAGCATTTGGGAATTGGAGACAGGAGGATCAGGAATTCAAGATCATCCTTGGCTCCACGTAGAGTTCAAGATTAGCCTGGGCTACGTGAGACTCTCAAAATTTTTATGTAACTCACGAGTGACACTGGGGATGTAGTTTCACTCGGTAGATTTCTCACCTGAGCATGCATGAAGCCCAGGAGATCGCCAGCAGAGCATAAAGCCAGACACGGCGGAACATGCCTGTATCCCCAGCATTCTGTGGGAGTCGAAGGTGGGCGGACCAGAAATTCAAGGTYATCTTACCCAAACAGYAGATTTGAGGTCAACCTTGGCTACGTGAAATCCCGTCTCAAAGGACAAGAACGAAAGGGAGCCGGGACTAGGGATATAGCTCAGAGGCAGAGCCTCAGGTTCAAACCCCTGCAAAAAAACAGTCTCTGATTAGATTTCGCAGGGTATCTTACTAAGAGTGTTCATGTGGTGTAATTTCCAGTTTAAGCCAGTACAGTGGCTCACTCCTGGTAATCCTAGCTGCTGAGGGGGCAGAGGTAAGAAGATTGCAAGTTCAAGACCAGCCTAGGCAACTTCCCAAGACCCTGTCTCAGAGCAAAAATTAGAAAAGGCTGAGAGTGGAGTTCAACGACAGAGCACTTACCTAGCCCTTGGTTCAAGTCATAGAGCTGGAAAACCAAAATCCCTAGCAATTTGGAGGCCATGTTCCACAGTGCACCCAACCCAGCAGAGGCTCAAGGTCAAGTGTGTTGGAAAAAAGTGACCTGAGATGAAAGTGTCCATAATTCAGAGCAATCTGGGAGCCCTAGATCACCCCACCCCCCGCCCTCAGCCCCTCTATGCGGCCAGCTGGGAGTAGGCTCTGGAGGCTACAGGGGCTTTGCAAGAAGGGCTGCAAGAAATCTCCGGTGGTTCTTCCCGAGACCTCTCTACAATATGTTTGGTTGGCTTTAGTCACAGAGCTCCCCTGTGTCATCCAGAATATTCTGGAGAGAAGCCACTGCCTTGTTTAAGCCATCTGACAGGCGTGATCCTCAGCCCTACAGCCAGTGAGCTTGGCATGAGCCAAACAGTCTGCCACTGGCAGCGAGGGTGGGAAGGAGACCCAGAGGAACTTGGAACCTTGAGTGGTTCAGTCGGTGCAAAGGGCCACCAGGAGCCTCAGAGGCACGAGGAGCCGATAGCAGTTCAGTTGGCAGCTCCCGCCCACAGAGACACAAGCTCTCGAGTGCGGGTCGCTGCTTCTGCTGCCTCTGAAGCTCGCCGTTTTGTCCAAATGGCCAGGCTCCCTGTGGCTTCTGGGAAAGGTAAAAGGGGAATGCTTCCAGCCACGTGCCAATGCAAAGGACACGTGCTTCGGCCCACTCTCAGTTTTGGTTGCGGCATCTGCAGGTACAGAGCTAGCAAAGGTGCCGTGTTTTAACTTGCGTCTGACTAGATGTCTTTCTTTCTACCTAGGATCCTATAATTACCACAGGCCTGCATGTATTCTGTATATGAAGGCTGGGAACTTGCTAGGGAGATGGACAGACAGAGACAGACAGACAGAAACAGTGAGACAGAGACACAGAGACAGAGAGAGAGAGAGCAAGTTATAGGAAAGGGTCTATACTCCCTTAAGATTCACTGGGGGCTCCACACACAAAAATCCATCATAATCATGGGACTCTGTTAATTCAAAGGGTCTTCCTGGCCAGGCACATTGGTGCACGCCTTTAATCCCAGCCCTTGGGAGGCAGAGGCAAGCAGATTTCTTTGAGTTCGAGGCCAGCCCAGGCTAAATAGAGACTTTGTCTCAACACACACACACACACACACACACACACACACACACACACACACACAGAGAGAGAGAGAGAGAGAGAGAGAGAGAGAGAGAGAGAGAGNAGAGAGAGAGAGAGAGAGAGAGAGAGAGAGAGAGAGAGAGAGAGAGAGAGAGAGATTTCCTAAGCTAGGCAGCACTGTGGAATATGGTAATTGTTTCCAGTGGCTGAATAGATGGGCGATGAGGTTGAGGGCATGGATACCGACCTCAGCAGCCCATCCAGTTGAATTCCCATTTTCCTCCCGGACCCTCCCTATACTCTCCAGGGCTGCCAGATTTAATGAATAAGAATACAGGCTGCTTATCTCACGTTGAGTTTCAGATAAACAACACATTTTTGGTATATGTCTCTGTATTCCAATTTAGCAAGCATTCTATATTTTATCTGGCATTAGTCATTATCCAAAATGTTCTCATGGGCCTCTCTCTTCCCAAGGAGTCGCTCTCATTTTCATTCAAATCGCAGTTCTGTGCTCAAGGTACGTTTTGTTCAGGGCCAGATTTGTTATTTCCCTGGTGGCCCAGGGAAGTGCAGTACCAGACGTCATCAGCAGGGGGCACCACTCTCCTAGATGAGATTCTCCAGCCGAGTTGCTGGGGGCTTCAGGAAGGGAAAGGTGGGGACACCGAATTGAAGGTTCTATTTGTTGCTTCTGTCGCCCCCCCCCCGCCCCCTGGAGCTCACGTCTCACCCCAATACCCTGCCAGAGCTATTTCTGTGGATCAAGAACCTGATCCTGTCACTTGGCTCCGAAATCACTTTCCAAGGTTCCACAATTACCTTCTCGACGCAGCTTAAAAAGCCCTTCAGGATCCCACTGGCRTCTATTTTGCCTCCTTCCAGCCTGCTCTATCCCACCCACCTCTCACTCCCAGCTCTCCCATTCAGCAGGAACTATTTGCAGCTTCCCCGGTATGATATTTACTGTCATGCCTTTGTGCCCAGCGCTTCCTTTGCTTGGGATCCCCCTTTCCATGTGGTACTTTTAGCCACTCTGCTCGTTCAACACACTGCGGTGGAGCAGAAGGCTGCCTGGAGCCCTTCCCCTGTGATCCCCACTGGGGGAGGGATGATGCAAGTAAATATATAACAAAATATTTGGACTYYGTTCAAGGGTTGACTGATCTGTCTTCCTCAAATAGAGTTAACCGCTCCCTCTYGGATTCTCTGATGGCTTTCACGCTAAGGGTTCTGAATTCTGTCACCTGCCCAGTCACTGCAGAGAATTCACTTAAAATGAAGAAACAGTGGGGGAGGGGGGCTGTGAAGRGGGTCAGGATGAAATTGTCTGTGCCAGACTGAAATGCAGGTACCGCCCAGAGGATGCCTTAGCTCTTTACCTCCTCCGTTCAATGATGTTTGTCATTTCAAGAAAAAATGGAAGGCGGTGGGTGTAGTTCAGTGGGTAARCTGCTCACCTAACATGGACAAAGTCCTGGGTTCAATCCCCAGCATTTCCAAAAGCCAGACTTGGAGGGTGCATGCCAGTAATCCCAGCGCTTGGAAGATAGAGACATGAAGACCAGAAGTTTGAGCTCRTTCTCGGCTACATCGTGAGTTCAGAGTCAGCCTAGACTATGTGAGGCCCCGCCTCAAAGAAAGGAAAGGAAAGAGCGGGGATAGAGGAGGAGGCAAAAGAGGAGAT